>MU934453.1:0-10532 GCA_036418165.1 Cooperia oncophora
CTCCTACCAACAACATACGACACATTTACGACAAACTTTGAACAATGACTTGTGCTGCGAATATACCGTTCGATCTGTACAATAGATGTGAAAAACTGGCCGTAATAAACACCCATTATCGATATTAGGTGTTGTTGTTTGTTTCTCCAGAATATGTAGAACATCTTATTTGAACCTTACGATGATGTGCACAAACCAGCATAGTATCGCCTAGCTATTTGGCTCGGCAGAGTGCAGCACTTCCACGCTTAAAGGCAGTTGGCACGATAAATCCCCCAAGACGAGTAGGATTAATACGCCTGGCAGGACGGAATTCCGCGACCCTGAGCAGGCGCTGCATAATGCCTTTTCCAAGGGAGGTGCCCTTATAAGGGCCCTATCAAGCCACAACATACCGACCCAAACGCCCGCCACGCCCGCCCGCCCACAAATGGACGACCGTTCCTGACGCTCTAATCGATTCATTTGCTAAGCAAATTATGAAGCGAAGGGATTGGTATGAAGCGGCCGTGATGCTGCATGGATATATGAGTACACATATGCAGCCGTACCTTCGGTAGCGGTTATTGGCAAGATGCCTACAGGAAACTCGTCCAAAATTGATTTCTAACACATTGAGAACTCTTTCTTCGCAGGATTTTGACCGTTTCACTCCGTTCTTTCGCCATTTCCCCACTATATAGCGCCCTACTAGCATTTTAGGCCGAGCACCAAATCATCGTGCCAACTGCCTTTAACAAGGCCCAGGTGCTAGTGCGTGTGACGCGATCATCCTTTAGTCCGCCTTGGCAACCCAGGAGTGGGTATCTCACAGGGCACACCATCGTGCTGTGTAAAATTTTGAAGAAAAACGACCCTTTTCCAAAAGGGTTAACACAGAATTCCACCGTAAAACGATAGGATGGGAGGGGGGGGGTTGAGTTGGAGTTATGAAGAGCAATGTGGTGGGCGACATGGTACTAGTGTCTCAGTGTCTAATTACACCTTGCCTTGGGGGAGGGGGGGGGGGGGGGGAGATCCTTTCTAAACAACTATCACAATTCACTACATATAAACAGAGCCAGTTCTGTCACTGGAGAAGTATTTTGCACAACCTAAACCCTGAACCCTCTCCTTCCTCTTTTTATACGATCCCACTATTTCCCACCATACCCACCAACCGTCTTCTCACATTCTCCCAAAATCCTACCACTTTCCGGAAACTTTCTCCTAACTAAAAAATAACTGACGAACGGGGCAGGAAAGAGGGATGACGCCCTCGAAACATGAAATTCGGAAAAAATGATCATCTGAACATGTTTTGTTATGATAACTGCTGTTTAACGCCGCAGTACGCGTTCCGAATGTTATCACAAGAACTAGCGCACTCGCCCGGAAAGCGTGAGGTGCGGGTTCGCCTGGGGCACGACTTTTGCCACACAACTCAGCATTCTTGTGATCATCTGAACATTTTTCTCGAAGATAAATACGAACCCTCTCCCCCCCAGCGGCACAATACGATCCCCAAGTGCCCTGAGCACTAGAAATATTGTTGCGGCACCGTCAACCTAGGTTAGAGAAAGAGGGGAGGGAGAAGTGGACGGCACACATGAACGGGAAAAGTCCCACGAAGGAATAATACTTTTCATGAAAAATGAAACTTTTATAACTCCTTCCCTTATCGACATCCACCAAAATACCTCGCTGTTGGGACACTGACAATGAAAAAAAAACTGCTATCAAAAATATTTTCCCAGAGCATTCACGATCCCCTCCACAGCCCGTTGACCCCCCCCCCGTTGTGTTCTTCACAAAGTTGCTGTGCCGAGTACTGCCCCCGTTATGAACTGTAGGCAGAGTTTCCACTGATGTATAAAAATGTGGATCGCTGTTTTTCAGAGCTTCTTCCCAAAGGACACACAGAAGCCGTAATCTGAGAACAAAGATCAATTTGCATTGCTTAGAGAACCATTACACAACAATACTCTGGTAGTAAACAATTTTATCTTCCAATTCAATTTCAATAAAATGAAAAAAAAACATGAATGTGGTACAGATACAATACATTCAGTCAAAAGACAAATTGTTATAGGGGCAAAATACAATAGCCATTCACGAATTAAACCATATTGATCTTGTGGGAGACACATCCCATTTTGTTAATAATAAAATCTTAATTGTAAATTGTACTTGAACATGAAACGTGACTCCAAACAAGAAGAGATTACGGTAGCAAACGAGAAGGGATACTTCGAAAATTGCGCACGGCAAAAAGGATAGTTCATGGATATTTGGGGAAACCCCCATACCTCCGAAACGCGACAAAAATCAACAGCGAAAAAATATGCAGGAACCCTCATCTTTATGTCCATTCCACAGCTACAATGTGCATTGTATGTAAATATATCAACTAGAATCAAAAGAAGAATAACCAAAAAACGTCTATGGTAATCCTGTAGAGTTACTAATGGGAATTACATTTACAACGATTACAACAGTTATAGCAGCATTGAGGATATTGATTGACTTGGTACAAACAATCACCGAATCCACAACGACGGAATGGACAAGAGGCTATGCTGCAAGGAGCCATGAAGGGTCCGAGTGGATGACTGTCGAAATGATCAGATGAAGGCTTGTGACGACGTCGTGACGATGATTTCTTGCATCCTCTTTTTCGGGGACAATTTTTACTAGGACAGCAGTCATAGTCGTCAGACGCAGCCTTACTGTATAAGTACACAGGTCCTGATCCCTTAACTATCATGAATAGGTTGTCCGGGTTGTCGATAGGCATGCGCTCCCAGTCACCATCAAGGCCATAGAGGCTATCAATTGGAACATTGAGTGCTTTCAGAGAATCTTTCAAACGATTGAACAGCTCATTTTTATCCCTATAAGAAATCGTAAGCAGGGGCAAACTTGACTGCTTGGATAGTAATAAATGCTGCTCCTTTTCCAGCAGACAGAGGAACGTCTCCCATAGCCGACAATGGGACTCACGTCAACGGAAGCACAGGAGAACGGATCAACTCGTAGTTTCGAAATTGTCACAGTGGGTGGAGCACGCAATGCAGGCAGGCAGGAAATCAATTCCTATGACTCAGCGGGTGCTGGCTTTCTAAAGTGCAATGGGTGATTTCTGCAATGTTCATAGAGTACACGAATGGCGTGTCTACTTCGCCACGAACATGAGAAGAATGTGAAAAACGGCTCTTTCCAAAGGAATCTGTAGAACTGCAAAAGTGAAAGTAGTTAGCCTACATGGTACTGTACGATTGCCAATTCAATCTGATTTCAGAGAGCACCTTTCACCTGATTGACGTAATTCCTTCCTTGCTTATGCTGGTTCCTACACCGCGAAGAGTAAATGTTGCACCAAAATCAACCTTGACAAAGGGCGATTGTGACGCCTTCAGGGGCTGAGGCAAAAAAGACACTTCGCCCATGGAAGACACCACCAAAACTTCTCCGCACGAGACGGGACGCCATAAAAATGCGCATCAAACGGTTGTTTCAATCCATGTGTTTTCAGAATCCGCCAAATAGACGTGCCTGGAATCCCAGAGCGCTCGCTGTTCAAGATGAAGTGTAAAGTCGAGCCATGAAAAATAAATCGTTGGCCATAACAATGTGTCCAGAAAGCGGCTGGTTTCCTCCGTCCTCATACAGGCGGTATCTAGGACTGCATGCAACAAAGCCTGGAAATTATGAAGTTACTCCAGGCAACTGTAATGTAGCGGTCTTCAGCACGACGACGATGGACGGCATCATCTTGTCCTGACAGTTGCTACTGTGATGGAGTTCGTGCTCCATCTTAGGACTGTGTTGACTGTGTTACCATGGGTCCTCTATGTACACTGCTTCCCTTTGCGAAGTAATTTTTGTAATTTTTGATTACGTGCTCCACGACCATTTCTGTCCCATTACGTATCTTCTCTTCGGCTAGGAGTTTGTGTTAGTGACAAGGGGATCAGCTGACAAGGTGGCAGGAGTAGTGTAGTGACAAGGTGCTATTACCACTCGCGCTTTTTTAGGTTCTAATCCTGTATCGACTCCCGCCCAGACCAACCAAGTTTCTACTCCCCGGAGACGATAAATTGGTACCAGATTCTTCTGGAGATAAAAGCACTGAGTTGCTTACATCGGTGTTGCCTGCAAGTCATTGTACAGGCCATCGCATTCAGTAGCCCTACGATTCTGAATGAATGGTGTAGAATGCGTGCCGCCATCCCACCAAAGGCGATTGCATCAGTGGGCGACGAACTTCATCCTTTACGTATCTCTTACTTCAAAGGAGATAATGATAGCTAAATAGTTCATTTAAAGCAGGTAGCCTCGTAAAGCCTGTTGCCTCTCAGAAAACGCTTACAACATCAATGATCTTCTTCAGTACACTCAGTAAATACATGCTTGTTTTGCACTAATACACCCATTGAGCGAAATGAAGTTTTCGGTTCCGTCCAACTGAACGCGACACTAATTTACGGGGGCCACTCTATGTGCCAGTTAGTGAGCTAAACTCCTCAGATGAGTCTGTTACTCGCTGCTCCAGAAAGTACGGCATGGCTCTTGTTTTGGTTTTTGACTCCCGACCCGTTGCATGTGATTAAGCGGCCGCTACTTTTTGCGCTACACTATGGTCCAACTACACCCACACCTCCCACAAAGAAACAAAACACCGTCATATATCTTCACAGGGCCAACAGGACACATATCTGCCTGGAGCGCGACGTGGAGACAGAACAGGAATTGTACCTGTTGAGAGAAGAGAGTCGCCACGAGATTACGTATTTCGTCGCCCGGAGCGCCTCTTTCTCCACCTCTTATTGCGACTACACAAAACTCATTTCACGAAACACTTGCCAGGCTGAATAAACTACTTCTTACTACTACTGCTACTATACTCATAAATCAATTTACTGCAACGCGAAATAGCTCTCCCTTGGCAAAAACCGATACTGTCACAAAGTTATGACTGATATTCGTCCATTGCATCCATTATTGGATATTGCAATCATAGTACATCACCGAGTTAAATGAAATAGTCAGTACGATGCCTTCGCGCAGAACGCGCCCATGCTTTCCACTAACCCCTTCGGTAGGTAGGAAAAGTAGCTTTCATCATGCTTGCCTATGCAAGCCAGGATCATAACACTGCCATCTTTCGTTTACTTGTTGTTCAGTGCTCACTGGTTCTCTGCTCCGAAACCCCCTACCCCCTCATCAGCTAGTGACGATGTTCACGGATCTAAACTGATTTACAAGTTTCACAGCCGGTGAAGAATTATAATACTACTGGAATGAGAAATCGGACAAGGTCATTCGAATCGCAGGGCCTCAACAACCGTTGGGCAAATGTTGATGAGCTGAGACATTGTCCGGAAGATCGTAAGAGTATCATTGGTTCTACCCATTCTACCATTTTGACCTTTACTAGATGGCCCACAATTTCCTCATAGCAGGAAAATTGGGGAATACCGTGAAAATACTACTTTACGCGCCTTCGCCTACTGAAACCTGGGTGTGAAGGTCTTGCCTAGTACATGCGGCGAGTTCGGATAACATCTACTCTCCAATAACAACAGATGGCTAACTCCACCCTAAATGCGGTTTTTGCGCTTATCTCAAGAACGCAGTTAATATACAACCTCGAATGATCATCGCTGTTGTTCACATGTGGTACAGTCGAAATCTCTGAGATGGGGTAGGCGTGGCTGCGTTTTCAACTAGATGTGTCGGTGACTGTGCCTTTGGTGAGATAATTTCATTTCAACACATTTGTGTTGACGTCCCTGCCCAACACTGAACAATATGACAGCTTGTCTCAAAATGAAATATCTCACGAGTGACCCATTCTATGCCACGTTCCAGTGCCGCGCCTACTCTGTTTTAGGGATAAGGAGTGTAGATACTTTCAGCTTTACATTATCTTCTCTCCAGAGGCATATTTTGCGGTGGCCCTATGGAAGTACCCACTCGGACATAATACTTCATCCTACTGATGGCTCTAACTTTCAAGGTGGTTGAAAGAAGGGCACCGATGAACGATTGAAGTTATCCCGCCCATACGATCAGTGCAAGATATGCATTTAGAGGCAAGTGGCAGGATAAACCTACAAGGCGTGTAGGATAAATACCCGTGGCAGGACAGAATCCGGCCGCAAAAAAAAAAAAAATAAAAAAAAAGGAATTCATATGAAGCGGCAGCGGTGCTGCATGGATTTATGGGCGTATGCAGCAAGCCTATCCGCCATAGCGATATTGGCATGATGCCAGCGGGAAACTCGTCCGAAATCGCCTTCGTGGAATATACTCTTTCTTTGCAGGTTTTGGACCATCTCACTCAACTTTTTTGCCGTTCTCCCACCACCCCCTGCTACCATTTTAGACCGTATACTGAATTATCTGCATTATGCCTTTGAGCGAGCAGATGGAGACCAGAACAAATCTGTTCGCCTTTTACACTGCATTCATCTCCATCTGATCCAACCATTCACCTCTATTTAAAACACAACTGGGATTTTTTCGATTATTTCGGCACAAAACATCTTGAAATCAACTATTTTTATTTAGAAATAATACACGTAAAAATGATGAGAAATTCATCTCAAGAAGGGAGCAAACACAGCGGATTGACCAAACATAAAGAGATTCAAAAGGAAAAATGATTCGGTCCTAGAATCCATCGTAAATGTACTGAATGAAGTCAACGTGATTCAACGTGAAGACTATAGAATGAAAAAGAGTGTTCCAGTTGGCCTGTAAATTAATAATAAACTTATCAAAGTCACGACCTCACAGCGAAAGTAGGACGTTACTTCAAAGTTGTGACTACCTGCGAAACGAACAGACGTTCCCTAACTGGTCGGTATGATAGCATTGCAACACTGCATCATTTAGATCCTGGTGCCAGCTTCCGCGCGCGTGATTCTCTAAGTATCTTCAGCCGCAATGCGGAACTAACAGCCCTTATTCCGCTACGACGGACAGACATACTCATGTGTTGAAGAATCCATAAAAAAGCAAAAACGAAAATGACAGGAGAGACTGCTAGAATACCTCCAGAACATTTTCAGGAAAACTGCAATTTCGAAAATTAACTCGGGACAATTTATTGATCTCCAAGAGTTTTTTCGGTCTGCCACAGTAATGGCAATGGCCATTCATATGAATAAAGATGCGCACAACAATTCCATGAATGTTGGGTCCCATAGCAAGGGCAATCATGCAGGCGAGGATGTTGCAAAAGAACATGGACAATGGTTGCAGAAATGATGAGAGTAAGAGACATCGCATTGATGTGGCGTCGGGTGATGGGTTGCAGAAAGGCTCATCGCTGCTGCTTGAAGAGGAACTGGACGAAGACCGATCTCTGGCCTTATAGCGTGGCGAAGGGGAGATGAGCGTTGCGGCTCAGGGCAAATAGGAGAATACAGATCGACGAGGTTCATCCAACTGAAGAATGTAGCCTCTGCCATATCTCTGTCAATTCGACTTCGTTCTCCCTGTCATTTTATTTACAAAGAACACTTGATTAAGCGGAATTCCAAGAGCGCTCAATTTCTCTTGAAATCGTCGGTACAGCTCATCATGGGTTCTGTATCCAAGGCTGAATACGGTAGGATTTTTCAGGTGCACCTTAACTGATAGAATATTTTCCTTCTTTTGAGACGAAGAATGGGCGTCCTTCCTCAGTTTCAGACGACTGCACCGGATTGCCCTCCCCTTCTTCGGGGGTTTCCATGACGTCGGCCGACGACTGCTCACTCATACTTTGCACAGGGCGAGGAATATCTGACGGGCAAGCCACCAGAAACGACCTGGAAATGGCACAATCAATCGCATTCGAAAAACGGCAAGGCGGAGTCTGTTATGTTGGCCACGAATCGATGTCTATGACTCATGATTTGGTCGAAGTGCAAATCATGGCAGACGTAGAGCTGTTTCCGGGCAGCCATGGAGACCAGAGAATGAGAAACGGGAACATTAAAAAAGCTTCAACGCCGGATCAGATAGCCAAAAAGAAAAAAAATGGGGCGGGAATTCCATCCCTTGATCCTGCTTGTTCATCCCCTGAATTTGCCTTGGACATCGTTGAAAGGATAACGCCTCTGCCAGTATCTTTTTTGACCACCTAAAACTGGGCGTTGAAGCTGCTTGATGTTTTCAGTACTGTACTGGTGATCAGCGTTCTCCGTAATACCCAACACCAGAAAAAAAAACACCTAGAACCCAAAACAGTCCCAAACGGCCAGTTTTTTCAGCCCCCGAAACAGTGTTGGTATGGTATGATAGTAGTATGGGCATGGTATGGGTGAAAATGAGGATCCACTTCACCCCATTTTTCTCATTGCATTTCATCTTTGCGCCATTGACTATGAGGCTGCACGAAATCGTCAACAGTTGTGATACCATAAAATAGGGATCCGTGGTTTGTTTTTTTTTTTTCTGTTTTCTATGACTCACCAATAGAGCGATCAATTCTGTCAACAGCAAATTTCCCACATAGCAAAAAGGATTTACAGTATGTACCAGGACGCGCCTTTCTTCAGTTTCCGATGTCAACTGAGCGCGTAATCGCAAAATGACTGCTCTATTGATAACGTGAAGAATTTGGAAAGGCTGCTACTGATGGCCTGCGCAGAACTGAAAAATGGGACAAGCTAACAAACAGCTAGAAGGACTAAACTCGTACAACCGTTAGCTACCAGACTTGCATTCTTTAGGAAGTACTATGATAGGCACCTCCCTCCCCCCCCCCCCCTTTCCTATTCTCAACCTTCGGACGACAAAGATTGATGAGCCCGCTAACAACTTAAGTGAGTTTGATCGCTAGATTTCCTGGTATTGGAAAAAAGATAGATGCGTGCTGACGACCCATCCCATTACTTCCCATACTTCCAGCGCACGCCTACCCACAAGAATTCTTAGAGGCCTCGTTAGTGAAGAAGGGCGGGTTGACCTCCAACTTCAACTAACAAAGATGGTGTTCGGCCGCAACTAGAGGTGTGCGGGTCCATCTAGCGGTAGACAATCAGAAATTCCCTGAAACCAAATACACTCATCCCAGATGACCATATTACAAGCCTTCTCCATCAGGAACTCTCAACAGATAATGTGGCCTTGTTCAGTAGTTCCGTGGAATTGCATAGCAAAACAATTACGGCGCGATTTCCTCACGCGCTGTTCATTTTCGTCCGCATAATCCCGCTGCTAGCTTCCACCTCATTTTTTTGACCAGATATGATGCGCTTCAGTTCACCACTACGGACCCAAACTTGACCAATGCCTTCAGGGAACTATAGCTCTACCCCTTTCCCAGCCTGTGCTTCCTCCACGTACGAAACAGAAGAAAACATCTCATATTCCTGTAAAGTACAACTGGTAACCATAGCAATATGGCTATACCATTGCATTTCATGGAAGCAATTCCTTGTCAGAACTTTTATGACACTTTACAATAATTATGGAAGTGAAGCGAAATAAATCAAATACTCCACATATTCACCAAATGTGAGAGCAGTACTGTAACACCAGTAATGTTAAGGCTAAACCAATCACTTTTGAGAAGAGATAGCGCTATCGTAGTGTAGTGGAAGAGGAGAGGGGGGGTACTGGAACTTACGACTCTGATCACGTCTGCGAAGAGGTATCTCACTGAGAGGCGCATACAAGCAGTCTCAGAAGCACTCCCTCCCCAACTACAATAGCGCCGCAGGGACTACAGAGATTACCACAACTGAGGGAATCAATAGTATGACTGTGGGAATGAAATACGACCAAAGCAAAGCAAATCAACAAACATACAAAGAAAAAAGTTTACTTTCACAAAGTAGCAATTTTTCAATTACTACTAGCTCTGAGTTGATACAAGAATACATACGAGACCACGAGATGCAGAGGAAGCAGAACTGCCAGGATCGCTACGAACGAAGCCCCACGAAGCTGCTTGTATCAGACAGGACCTGAACAGCAAGAGAGCGCTTTCAGTGGTATTGGTTGGCCCATAAGTAATGGCGTTTTTTTCTCACTCAAAATATCGCACTGAAATGAAACGTTTTGCCATTGAGTTTCATATTGTTTTGCAGAGAATTCCTTGCTCTATAAGATAGAATTCTCAGTTTTTCTGAAGATTCTGTTTGCACTAATATTTAAGAGCTCAAACTGGATTATCTGGGCGAAAATGAGCATTTTCGACAGCCTCTTTTTTACCTCTAATTAAAAACTAAAACAGCACAGGCCCAATTGCTAAGTATATGGCCAAGAGGCTCTGTCTCTTAGAAATGCTTACAATGGTTCAACCGAATCAAAGATTTAAATTTCGACCTCACAGACAAGCATCGAACCTAATGCCCTATTGAGTCCAACTGAGAGCTTACTAAATCACCTTACTCACGGAGATTCATACCAAGGATGGGGAATAATTAGAGGTCGTGAAATGCTTCTTTATCATCATCAAGCATCACCCTCAGCTGATGTTAGACGTTCGAAACTTGGTGGAGGGGTTCTACAGGCAATCGCTCCCCCATGCGATGCGCATTTACAAGTTC
>MU934469.1:0-20280 GCA_036418165.1 Cooperia oncophora
TTAATGTCACCGCAATTGTCGCAGTCAGCGGTTCTCAATTGCGGCGTTTCCATCATTGGTTGTTTCCTTCCTAAATCGATCTCTACCCGATCGCCATTGGTAGAGCAAGGGAGCCGAACGCGGACTCGAACCGCGCTGCTCACGCTCCGACAGTCCGCAATGATGAGGACTGTACATAGTGTCATAAATTCGTGGTAACGAGCCTATTGCTGCACCGTCGCAGCTTTTTCATGGTGAAAGGCAATTCTCGCGATCAGGTATAGAAGGTGAAAATATGGAGGGTAGAGTGGTCCGCGACGAACAACCTTGTACCGGTTTCGCGGCAAAAAATTGTAAGGGAGGGGCGCTATAGCGCAATATAGGTTCAGTGACGCCTCCTTTTCTTCCAGTGACTCCGCCTCCAGACTCCGCCTTCAAGGCCCGCCTTTCAGTGAAAAACGAGCTGCAGGACGAAAAAGCATGAAAATCGTCACTTGTACGGTCGTAGAGTTCTTATCGGGGAATCAGCTGTGCGGATAAGGGGTAATGTTGGAGATGGAGTCCACTGGGTACGCACAAATTGGGACCAAAATGGGGTTCTATCTAGGGCAGGTGGCATGTTTTTTCCAGGTTTTTCATCACTATCGAATCTGAACCTTGTCGTCTATATGCGAACCCCTTGTCCACTATCTCTGATGACGAATGACCGCGGGTTTTGCCTTTAAATTTGCCCAGGAACCACGTGCTCGACATGCCCCATGACTTGGTAATATGACGTCGCATTTTCGAAAATGACTGAATGCATGTACGGGGAAATGCGCCTGCGTTAATGAAATACCGAAGAAAAACTGGGAACTCATAGTTCACTAATATCCAGTGACTTGCGGACGAGATGAGATCGGTGGCAACGTGCGATGCCAATAAGGGGGAGGAACAAGGTGTTGAAAAAGATGTTTCTTTGCCACGTTCCATCACGTCACGGGATCGGACATCCCCTAGGCCTTAAGCTACATTTAGTCTTCCTCAGCTATTGTGATGATATTGGTTTTATGAAGTACTTGTATTTTCACAAGTATTGAATCCAATTTGTGCGTAAACCAGGCGCTGTTTGCCGAGGGGGGGGGGCATTTTGCACTTACCGACTTCCCATCGACGTGTCGACCCATCTAGACAGCCTCTTCTCGAGTTGACAGGTTTTACCATGATGGCTTGACGAGCTTGCTCCAGCTTCAGTTTCACAAGAGTGAGACTTGTAAACCAGAACTAGTGAAGCAACAAAAAAAACAAAGCAAAATGCCCCCGTTGCAAACTGCGCCCCGTTTTAAACATCGTGCATTTTTTCAAAAATTTTAGGGCTTATGCATGGGATAGTGGAGCCAGGACACAGCCTGTCGATGCCGAAATCCCTTGCAAAATACGAACCTTTCGAGATATCCTCTTCTAGTACGACCCCTCCCCTTATCCATCCTACATACAGTCTTTCCAAATCTTCCTTATTTCCTGCAGCATCCGGAGCTCTTTTTTTGTCAAAATTTTCCTTCTTTTTTCAACAGGTATCATCAAGCTGGGAGGGCTATAGCCAGGTACACGACCAGGAAGAGAACCTTTGCGCGAAAAGTCGAAAAAGCGAAAAGCACTTTGTTTCAAAGGCAGGGGCCTTCCGCCGTCCAGCGGCAAATAACGACCACCCTCACTGGAGATCAACAACGTACGACGGGCCCTGGTTGGGGCCTAGATAGAACTGACCGCTAAATCTAGATTTCACTGAATAAGTAGTCATATAGAGCGCAAGATTTGCAGTCAAAATGCCTCAGACATATTCTCGAGAAAATTCATCCTTAAACATCATTCACTTTTCAATTGAGTTTTTAACACATTTCTGTTGCGTGGTAGACTGAACTCATCATTTATCAAGTGAATATTTCTGAACCGTCATGCTTGGTGCTGGGTTCTTTAAACGTCCAAGGTATTCTACGTCAATCAGGAAACGAAGAACGGGTTCGAAGGCATGCAGGTATAGCACAAGGGCGACACTTCTCTCTTGCAGCTTGCCCCTAGAACTTAGCGGTTAAGGAAATTCTTGCTGTTTCCAGTGCCTGCATTTCAAGAGCTGTTTTCTGAGTCGTTTTATGATCTTGCTGTCACATTCTATACTGTTCTGAGTCGTATCTCTAACTAAATCCAGTTGGTCGAGTTTGCTTGGAAAGATTTCTCTTTTCTTTTCTTTTTGTGGAACTCACATAAACGAACAGCATGCTCAAATGAATTTCTCCTTCCCAATTCAACTGTAAGAAGATTGCGGAAACGAACTCGGGATGTCAAGAAAGAATTCAAGAATTCGTATGCAGGCCCTGAATTGATGGGATGTTGACGACGAATAATTGAGAGCATCACTCAGAGCGGATCAACACTGAAGGACATTGCCTGTGATTGAACGTTTCAAGCTGGACGGTTTGTACCCACACGCACAGATCGGGAAGTCGGAGAAGCTCTCGATAAGATCTGCCGCACGACTTGAATCAGAGCCAAAAGGATCGTTGTTTTGACACCACCACCTGCTTCTACGTAACGGGAAACGACTAATTACTAGCTTGTCATGAGACATGAGGCGACAGGAAATAGACTATTTTAGACGAACAGTGACATTCTGGTCAGTAGCCCGACGACATCCAAGCACTTCAACAACTTCCCAAGCTGAGGCAACACGGAAACAAATTTATAGCGGTGATTTGGTACACTGCAGTTGGCCTTGCCTAGCACATCTTCATGAACCCGTGAGAGATTATCGCAGCCGAGGAGTACTGAGGAGGAATCTCGAAGCGCACCATAAACTTGAGCTTGCGAGCCTAGCACTGGTATGCGAGAGAGGGCCGATTCTAAGCCCCAGCAGCGCTCTGCTCCAACTTTGTAGCGACCTACTACTCTTAAGAAATTGAACGATTTAGGCTACGAAACTCTTCCGTATAGTTACAGTCTTGTTCGCTGCGGATTATGAGGCGTAGCAGTGAAGGGCCAGTGAGGCTGCTGCCATCCCGTTCGTTCGCTCATTCTGTTGGGAGCGGTATAAGCGGCAAAACATTGTGGGAATACGGACTGGCACGAACGTGTGATGCAGTTTTCCTTGTTGCCGAAGAGCAAAAGAAAAATAAGAAAACCGAGGGGGGGATGTGTTTGGCGCCACGCTAAGCGCATCCTCTCTGATGCGCCCGATTATCTGCATAAGAATGTACATATATTCATCAGATCTGCTCCCATCACCGATACTTTTTTTCAGGAGATGCTGGCCAGCTTCCTCAGGGAGCATTCGTTCATAAGCAAAACATGATGCTGTAGCGGCATCATAGATTACCTCGCCCCTAAATCTCCAGACATTATGATATATGCAAACGGTAATAAACAAGAACTTGTTTTCGTTGAATAAGCAGAAGCCGTGTGTTGTGTGTCTGCGACTCAGCAAGATGCTCTACAGCCTTAAGCTGGCGATCATAGAACTGATGTTTCACCATTCGCCTCGTATGTATGTTGCCAAGTGCTGGTTCTTTGCACTCCTCGTTTTTTGTTTTTTTTTTTTTTTTTTTTTTTTTTTTGGTACCGTCCTGTGTGCCCCGCCGCGATCGGAAAGTTGAAGCCGTCTCGGTGTTACGGAGATGAAAATAGTGCGCTGGACGGCGTGCCTCACTCGTTTATACCGTAAAAAATGCTTGAGGTGAAACGGCTACTTTGGGCAAAGGCCCACAGTCCGCACAGTTCGAGATGCCCGGAATGCAGCCACGAAGAGAAACTACACACCCACCTCTAAGAAGGGTCCTTGCCATGTGCTAGGCAAGTGCGTCCGTTGCTGCAGTAGTGTGCCACTTTCATCGATCAAAGGGCGTAGGACTGGTGCTCTAGGATAGTGGTACCCGAATGCTCTCCCCGCACTCCGCCGGCGCTATCCTCAAGGTGCAGCACTTTCATCGATATCAAGGTTCCGCAGCAGAACACGCACTCAGCCGCGGAGAACAACCAGAAGTGAGAGGGTTCAGACAGCATAAAGCGTTTGGCTATGCTCAGGCGTGGCTGGCGGTGCGGAAACGCGGCTATTGACGCCCTGTTCCCGTGCACTTACGCGGTAAAAGTGGTAGGCTACTACAACTGCGGAGCCATTCACCCCGCACATGGCAAGGGACAGGATCCACGGAAGCGCAGTTTATTTCAGAATAAAACCATGAATGACAAGCCTTGGACCATAGACGACGATAGCTGGACAGTTGGTGTGTTGCAAGAAAGAGTTTGCAGGAACTAGACCTGATTGACTCTGCTCTACCAATTACGCAACCACTTCAGGCTAGCACAAATCTGTTTTCTGTTCAGCTCTGAGTTAGGTAAGCATGATGATTTTCATCCTTTCGGGATTTAATGGCAGTGGTAAAGAACTTAGTCCTATTTACTGAGGGATAAGCCATATCTCACCTCCTTCCTTACATAAACCATGTCCTCCTGTACGAAGCATGCTATGATGGTCTCCCCATATGAAGAACCTTTCCTTTTTGTCATGATGTGAAGAGTTTTACCTCTACCAAACAGGACTTAAATCGTCCATTTGCTCCACTTAATGTGCTTTTGGCTTGAGTGGGACAATTACCTTAGGGTCCGAAGATTGTATCTTTGGCAACTACCTCATCACGATGCACCATCCAGGGCACATCATGTGTTGGATATTTTGATTAGGCCCATGCGACCCCCCTCCACAGAGTGGTTTGATGCGACCCCTCCCCTTTTTACGGCCTCGGTTTTTTTTCTAGGGCACGTCTTGCTGCTGCGGAAAATTTTCAGAAAACAAAACCGCCCTCTTTCCCAAACCTACCTGCCACCTTCCAACATTTTCCCCATATCCTACCACTTTTCCCAGTTTTTCCGAAAATTTCCTGAGGATTGTCCCACTTTGCCCCCATGATCTTGCTGAGGTGGTTGCGGGGAGAGGGATTTCCTCGCTTCCTCCCTTCGGTATGACTCCCTGACCCAGCTCGCCCACCGCCTCCTCAACTTTTCCAAAATTTTTGCCTTCAAAAGGTTTGTGAAAGGGTGGTCGATTGTGAAGTCGACGTCTCCGATCAGCTATCAGAAATAGTAGTCTTATGGCCAGGGGCACATCATTGGTTGGGGATTTCGGTAGGATCCGTACACCCCCGCCCTGGAAAGTGAGTTGATTACACCCCCTTTCTCTATTGTACCTACCACTTTCTGTGATTCAACTTCCTACACATTTTCCAGTTTTTCCGGAATTTGACGAAAATTTCCCAACAGCGAGCAAATACGACACCACACCGCCTTATAGCGTGCGTGTCCGTGAAACAAGAAAACTCAACTATCAAAGAAATTTTCCTAAGACGAAATACGACCCCTCTCACCTCAGGGACCGAATACCACCCCATTGTTGAGGAATCCCCAACGTTAATGTGCCTTGCCTCCAACAGGGCACATCATTAGGTGGGAATTTTGCTCGAGTCCGTACGAACCCCTCTCATTTTTTTAGGAGATGGGTACGCCCCCTTCCCTGGTTCCCTCCTCATCGAGCTGTCGAGAGGGAGCAGAGTTCGAACCCCTAACCCTCACATGTCCCCCAAATTCCTTTAACTTTTTCTAGAAATTTGCCGAAAATTTCCCTACTTTTACCCAAAGATTTTGCTGTTCAGCGGTGGAGGGGAAGGAGTATATAACACACATGAAACAGGAAAACCCACGAAAGGTCAGCAACCTCTCAGAAGCTTCAAAGAAAATACGACCCCCCCCTGCCTCCTCCCCCCCTCCTTTACAACTCCCTGGAAAAATATCAACTATCGACAAAATCTTTCTCAGCCCAAATACGACCCTCCCCCCCTGTTGGGGAATCCCCAACAACGATGTGCCCTGGACTCCGAGTAGGAATCTATATAATCTGCGTGAAAAAAATCAGCAATCAAAAAATGCTTCCAACTGTTAAGTACGACCTACCCTCTTTCTGCCGGACACTGCTGTCGCTTTGATTTACGCAACAAGTGGTGAGCCTCGTTGCCTCAGCTCTGTAGCCGAGTTTTTTTGTAAGAAAGCTGGGAGAATGCTGATGTTTTCCCCGTAGACCCAATTTTCTAGTGGATTAGCATACTAATGCAGGGGATCTTGTTTGTCCGAAACCTATTCCACGCAGATTGAGTGGGTCTTGAGACCGACCGCGTGGGCGTAGCGAATTTTTTAGAATTGTGTTGTTCTGCACGATCTCCCTCGTAAACGTCATGTTATGTGCTGCTATTTGGGTTTTTGGTGGAGTTCACTCATGTGGCTAACAAGTAACATATAAAAAACTCACAAACAAATTTGACGACGAGTATTGCACACAATGCGCCAGGCGAAAACATTTAGTATGAGTTAGCGAGGAATTTGGGCATATGCTGAAGGTATAGTCCCCAACAACTAGGCTGGCATTCCTGCGCTTAGAACTGGACGTAAAGGTGCTCAGTCGAGAACAAGATCGGAAGACGACAGGCAACCTTGTGAGACAGGTGTGGCCCGGCTAATGTCATGAGATGCGAGGGAATCACACAAGGAAAATGTTTGGAAAGGTTCTCAGTTATTGGTGTCCTACGAAAATCAGGGAGAATGTGACAGGACAAGCCCGATATGTCGTTCTGGTCAGTGGCGAGCGAGCGATGCTGTGACGTTAGACGAGTTGCCCTGCCTGCCCGCCTCATATGAGTGCCAAAGGAATGGAAAAAAGGTTCGAAATCGACGCACATCGAGAACTTGCCGCGCGTGGCCGCACGATACGCCGCGAAGGCGACGCGACAAATTAGATCGTATTGTCCTCCTTCCAAACGTCGGGATATCCTCTCTTCTATCTCTAAAAGCAGATGCTATGCGTGTCAGGATGCGAGGTTGGTTTGATCGAACGCCGACCATTCATACACTGTTGAAGCCAGGCAAGGGCAGCATCGGAGGGAAACGGCCGCGCAACACAGCTCACTCTCACCGCTCCTACATCACTCAGCTCCGTGGTGAAAAACGAATATATCTCCTGTATTGTTGCTATACGCTGACGGACATTTCCCCGCTATGAGGCGTGGGCGTGGATAATCTACCTCACAAATCTCCTGGCTTACGGTAGTAGCATTCTCGTCTAAAAAATGGGTATTTTATGAGAAGTAAGTAGGCTGATGCCTCTTTCGCATTTGAGCGTGAAATTTCCGTGGAATTCAATGCCTAGTTCATCGATTAAGGCACCTCATATTTTCTCGAAATGACTGTGTTAATAACCACACTTCTAGAGAATGGGACCCAGCACCATGTGACCGCTTTTTGGAGTTCGATCTATGAATAATTAATGAATGCAGTCGTACTTCGGGTTTTCTGCAGCCTAACACTCTGCCATCCATTCATGGAACTCGTCTCCCCCCTGTGACAGGCATGTATGAAATGATCACGCAGAGACAAACAAGGGCTCGTAGTCTTCATCGTTTTTATTCGCTTCTTTTTTCTCTTTATCTTACCCTCAATCGTTTTCTGGATCTTGTTCCTTGTCGTTGTTCTTGCTGACTGAATCCAGGAATTAACGCTTCAGGTGACAACCTTTTTGTTCCCCACTACTCCGATTATTTTGACGACACTAGATGTTTGGGGAACGAGCACACTCCTTTTTTCCTTTTGAGACTTGAGCAGGGTAGGCGCCATCTCATCGTGTGAAACTCCTGCTAAATACGCCCGCCCCCAAAAGGGCACATCATCGTTGGGATTCCTCAGTGGGGGGGGAAGGTCGCAATGAGAGGGGCAGTCAAAGCACGGGCCATGGATCTTTCTGAACCTTGAGAACATGAGCTTACGTGGAAAGACCCTACGCAGGAGCTGCAACCCCAGTGTGTGGAGCGTAATGCATGGCGCATAAAGGACTGAAGACACTGGCGCTAAACCAATCACTGCTTCACGTTCTGTTCCAGCAAATTGTAAATCTAGATGCATTTACTTAAAATCTAGATAGCATTGCTTGATAGGTAAGGACACTTCACCTCTATTTCCGGGAAATGGACTTGTTTTCTGTCGGAGGGCGGCTCCACTAACCCTCAATGAGGCTCTCGTTTGTGTTCCGCGTCCAGTGCTGTTTACCACCCGGTAGTTCTCCCTTTCGTTGTTTTCATAGTGCCGGACACACACTTTGCCGCGCTCCCGCTGCGACGGCACCCGAATGACGCCAAGAGTTTTTTTTGTGGAGCCGATTTTTTGAGGCAGCATACGAAATCCGATTTAACGGAACGCTGCACCTCCTGAACGCTATAGATGTGAAAAAAAGGTACACTTTTGAAGTCACCCTCCCAAAGCGGACGGTTCGAAGGGCACTCTCGTCGTGTGGAGATGGCATCACTCGACGCAGCTATTCGAAAGTAATAACTGCAGGCGCTATTGTGTGAGATGAGAAAGAAGTGATCAGAAAAACCAATGACTTATTGGGGACAGGGAATTTTACAGCGAGTTCCAGCGCTGCTTAGCACCAATTCCACGTTCGGCTATAGGGAACACGCCGCGGTATGCCTTCGGAGGGGCACTCTCGAGCTAGGCTCAGCCACGTCTTCATGGCCTCGTCACGCCTAGACCTTTTCAACGAGGCGGAATGATGTCTTCTGACACGGTTAGGCCACGTCAATGCATAACCTAGTCAATGCTTTGTTCTACCGAGACAAGGCGAGAAGGCGTTGTTGCGTCAGAAGACGACCTTACTGAGCCACGCTGAAAAATAGTCTTCCTTGAAATGTTTAGTACCGTTGAACACAATACCGTTACCACACAGTCATTTGATGCTGAAGGACGTGGTGCTGAAGATTTTCTGTGAGACTAACACTTTTTCGTGGGTATTACAGCAACTGCGATACACTGTCGAGGCTTTTCTCTCATTACGGTCCCTTATAACTGCAGGGTACAGTATCGTAGTGCGGAATCCGTGAAGGTGGGGGGCCGTACTTTGCCACTGGAGAGGGGAGGAAGGGGTCGTAAACGCAGGATCGGTGAGCACCAAACAGCCAAAATGTAATCCTAAGTTTGGTGAGGCAGACGCAGTGCTGCAAAGGACCCATATGTGTAGAAGACCACAAAATATTAAAATCCTAAGTTAATCCTAATAATTAATCAGCAATAATCCGGAAAACTTATCCGGAGAGGCTGCCAGGTCCTTACTCAAAGGCAGTCCCCGCGCACGAGCAACTTCTGAGCACGTGCAACAGAGCAGGAAAGGGGGGAGGAGGTCGTGACTGAATATCCTTGAGGGGGCGGGGTCGTACTGACGCCGCCACTTTACACATCCCCATGCTGTACCCTGCTCTGTATTGGTGGCTTCAAATGAGAATACCCTTCAAGTCAATTAGTGTCATATCCTTTCACATCACATTCATTGTTCTTATATCCCAACGTCCCCTGGGTTGTCATGTGTTTCTCCCTCATTCAAAGAAAGTGCATCATGCGGCCATTTTTAATGAACTTTTCGTCGGTATGCGTTCATTATACTACATTAATGCCTCCTTTATCAGACATGCCTCTTACAAAACATCTACTCAGGCTAACAAAACCACTCTACTTCAGCCTTCTAAGGTCGGTGAATACAGTGCAACGCGCGCCTAAACGGTCTCTCGTTATCCGCTCGCTAATTGCGAAAAAGAAACTTGCAACGAGCCGCATTCGTGGGCTCTCTTCAAGTGGAGACGAGGGCAAGAGAATCGTAAGTTGCCTCTTTGTCGCGGCAGCACTTGGCGCAAGTTCTCTTTAGTTTGAACTACCGCTTTCGACTGGAGCATTGGATTTAATGTGACAAGGGAATGATAGCAGTCAATCTACTTTTGTCAGGACATTGTCTATGCTCGACCATCACCTAAAATTGTCGTCATTAGCGGCGCGGACTGCATCGCAGAGCCCCAGCGCGCGCGGCGAATTACGATTCTCCTGCACCGTTCAAGTAGTCCAATTTTCTGAAATGGAGATGGAAGGTTTGTTTCCGTAGATTGAGTCGGTCCAGAGAGGGTTCAGGCTCAGACAGGCCCCTATCGCGTTTGACATTGCATTCTTAGGAGTTTGTAAAGTGAACACATGTAAAGTATGTTTCCACCAGCTCGCAAAAACTGCCATGGCAAAGAACCAAATATCCCAATATTCCATGCATTTACTATTGGCAGGCTTTTATTCGGACGGCGCAGTGCGAACAACAAGCTCAGAAGGGAGAAATCTGGTCTAGCTCGGGTTGGTACCTAAATCCGCGATTTTTATTGCTTTTTTCCAAGTTCTTCTCCGTTACTGTCTATGCTGCGCGCATCCCAAAATGCGTCAAATTGAGACCGGAATTTTTGCGCACCCCGCTCCCTTGATGTCGGCCAGTCCTTTCACTGTTTGACAGGCGCTTATCTGACTAGGGAAGGTCGCCAGGTTGAAGTGGCCATTTGTAATGAGATGTAGCTCACGGGACGTGGTTTTGGGCGCTCTCAAATCTGCCTTTGGAATTTCCAGACGAATTCTTATCTGAGTCACAGAAACCTTTTGTCTCTCCGCGTTTACCATGCACAAGTTATGAAAAAAAACGATCGATCCCATGCTGAGGCTTAACTTTTTTTTGCTTCTTGCGCAAACGTGGCAAAAAACTGGGTTGTAGGCGTCCCTCGCGCTAATTAGCGCTCTCTAAACTACCCTGAAAACGGAGTTTGCGTTGCCGCCTTACCGGGGTGTCCGTTTGGGATGCTAGGAAATTGTCTAGAGTCGTACAAAGTGCGCCCTCTGGGCGCGCCAGTGCGAGGGGTTTTCGCGGATGAGCGAGTGCTATAGTTCGTGTTTATACCGGGGCCAACTACGCCCCATAACGCGTAGAGGTTTCGCAGACAAATCTTGTCATTCCTGACACCTGATTCCGAAAAGTGAAGCATCCGATGGGTGTTCAGTTGGATGTCAACACTAGTGCATGGCAAATACATTCTACACTGCACAGGCCATCACTTGCCACTTCTTACGCATTCATTTTGTTACTGCTCTTTCCTGATATATATGAGCAAATTCCGTCCAAAGACAAGCAGTCGACACAAGAGACTGGCCCTAGGAACTGGTGCCGCACATTTTCAAAGCTAGGTCAAAACCTAGCATGTGGCTAGAAACCTGTTCCCAAGGGTAGTTTCGCTCCCTGAACACGAATATGCACATTTTGCGTTTGAGTGTTTTCTAACTTCAAGAGCATTTCCCACGAAATGCAAAAAAAGTTCCTTCTAAAAACCCGAACCCTCCATGGCACACTCCCATTGAAGCAGGCTGGTTAACATGCACCAAGCAGATTGAATTAGCGTTCAAAAGCTAGTCCCTTAAATACGTCTGCTTTACAATGTGCCAATCTCTTCGACCTGGCAACCATCCCTAGTGAGAAAACTACATGTGGATACGGGAAACCTTGCAGATCATCAAAAGCGTTGGCAACCAATGGAATTACGCGGGTGTGAGGGAGGGTATGTTTTTATTGAAGATGCCCTCAACAAGATGATAATTGCCTAGGAGAAACATACGGGAAAATCTGCTTTCATTGAATCACCCAAGCTCGAACCTTTAGAGGTATAACAGTTTCAGTACCGATAGTTTTAGTGGCGAGTGGTGCGGTTGCCACTTTTACGTTTCGTGAACTGGATCACAGATCGTCTCCCCCCTGGTCCAGTGAAGCTTTCCAACTGTCAAGTCACTGCCAACTATGAGCTTTGCGCCGACGGCCTCAGTAAAATCAGGATCGGTATTATCCTTTCTAGGCAGTTACCACACATCTGTTAATGGATGTAGCCAGTGGCGGTATGTCAGCCGGTAGCAGACTTGTCCGGATAAGTAGAATACGTGGCGGGATCCGAAAAGTAATTGACAAACGCCAAGTGTACTACATTTCTTACCCTTTCATTATTGACAATTCGTTGTAAATCAGCTCAACAAAGATCATCTTAACATACCATTTCACACGCTTAATAAACAGCATGCTCGCCAATGGTCATAAATCCCTTAGGAGCCGAGAGCTCAGGGAGGTCTTTGAAGTAAGAAACGCTGAAATTCTTATAGAGAAAAAATTAATCACTTTGTCGTCACAGTTGCTGTTGACTCAAGGCTGCCCTCAGCAAGAATAAAAGTGCTTTCATTGACGTAAGAAAGAAAGAAATTAAGGATTGAAAATCTTCGTGATGTCTTCCTTGAAAACTCATTACGCGGCGAATTGTACGGTTTTTCTTTCCAAATTTGTAAAAAGCGATCTCATGTGAAAAGTCAAGTGCGTCTCATCCACGCTGACCGTAATGCTCCGTAAGGTGCATGGAAGATTCGCTTGAAGCGTACTTCTCAGTCGCAAGTCGTGGACGTTCGGGAATAGTGTTAGTTTATAGATGCTGACGAGGTGGAGGCAGGGTACAGCATCGTGATGTGTGAAATGGTGGTGCCAGTACGACCCGTACGACCCCCCCCCCCTCTTTTCGAAGCAGG
This sequence comes from Cooperia oncophora, assembly GCA_036418165.1. Lineage (NCBI taxonomy): Eukaryota > Metazoa > Nematoda > Chromadorea > Rhabditida > Trichostrongylidae > Cooperia > Cooperia oncophora. The sequence goes on from MU934469.1 coordinate 12,451, forward strand.
GTTTTGGTACGGCCTCCCCCCCTCCCCAGCACCTACTTACCAATTTCCCACATTTTCCAGTTTTTCATTTCGTGGAGCGGAGGGGGTATATAGCCATGAAGCGGGAAAATTTCCTCGATTTACCCCAACCAATTTTTCCGGGGAGGGAATTTCCCGAAAAGTTGCCTACTTTTACCCAAAAATTTTGCTGTCGAGCGGAGGGGAGCAACACATGACAACAGGAAGAATCACGAAAAATCAACAACCGGGAGAAATTTTTTCCCTTAAGCGGCAAATTTCTCTCATACACTCATTTACGACCCCTCCCAACGACGACTAAGTACGACCCCCCCCTCCTCCCCAGCTAAAAAGTACGACCCCCTATGTGTTTCACACAACGATGCTGTGCCCTGGGTGGAGGTGGTGTAGTGGCAAGTGGCAAGCTTACCACGAGCGGTCCGGGCTTCAAATTTCGGTTCGGCTCCCACCCATGCCAACCAGGCCTTGAAGGACTGTAAATTAGCATCAGACCCGTCTGGGAGGATTAGAACACTGCCTTGTACGCTGAAACCCCGCAAGTAAGGCCATTGTAAGGGCCGCGTCACATTCAAGCCATGACTAAATAGAAGTAGGATGCGTGCTGCGACCATCAGCTCCTACCAGCGTCCGGGAGTGGAGAGTATGGGGCGATGGGACGGTAGCAGACAGCTGGCGCAGTATGGGGAGATATTAGGGTAGCAGACTGCTGTTACAGAGCATGGGGTGATGGGAGAGTGGAAGCTGGTAGTCGCTGGTGGACGCTGGTGGACGCTAGTAAACGCTGATCGATGTCTACTCTTTCGTCGCAGACGCCTTCGGACGCTCGGAACGCTAGTGCTCGCTGGTGGACGCTGCCGCAAAGTAGAAGGCAATCTAAATGCGACACTTATGCAAGAGTGCACTGAAATGCGAAGAAAAGGCAAAAAGCTGTTCACATCAAGGAAATGAGGTTTAGGCGAGTAGATACGAGTCGCACAGCATACCTGTTGCTCTATCGACTCCCGCTGTTATAACTTCTTTACTCGACATTCATGCTGAGGATGGTAGTGCTTCTCCTAATACATTTCCGCAATTTGCTTCTAGAAACCTGTATGAAAATGAGTCAGTGATCAGCGCTAGGAAAGGGTTTAAAAGATAATCATCTCACTTTAAACGCCCGCTTCGATATAATCCTTCTCTCCAAAACCCAAACGAACGCCTCGGATGTCGATCAAGGAAAGAGATAACAGTGTGTAGGGGTCCTTGCTTTATAGATAGATTGCAGTTATCTCTTTATCTAAGGTACTTTTCACCGCGCGACGATCCAGGGTGCTCCCTAGTTCCAGAGGAAGTCTTTAGCCGTGCAGCAGCGAAATACGCCTCTACGATAAGCATGATGTTAGGAACCTTAAACTGGATTACTTCAAAGTTAGCTGCTCCAGGCTAGAAGGCCAGTTTTTCCCTAGAGAGGTCCGAAGCGCTGAAAGAAAAGCGGATGAAAAACAAAACAAAAAAACTATGCACTAAAGTTAGATAAGACTTTCCAATCTTGGAGACCGAAAATTTTTCGTGACAAATCGTAGATTAGGTAAGGCAGACGGCCAAGTGAAATTGGCAATAGAATATTCCATACCGATTAACGAGTAATTTTCCAGGAATCTTATTATTATGGACAGCTTCAGAGCTTTGTGTCCGCTAAAGTACAGAGGCTGACACGTTGTTTTCACGCTGCATTAGGTAAGGGAATACCTGATGGACCAAGCAAAACTCAAGGTATCGTATTCTTTAGGTAATGGTTTCGCCCTTTGCCCAGGTATGAGAGTGAACGGCAGCAACCACACCATCCATGTATCGGCGCAAAAAACATTTTCTATAGAGTCTTTTGATGAACAGGAAGAAAAAGTGCACGACGATTATCAGCTCGCACACCTTGGGGTCTTTATTGCTTTTGTCTAGGTGGCCTCTTGCCCAGCGGGTTCATGGCCGGGACTTTGACGCAGCATCATGTAGCTTTACTTAACTTTGTATAATAAAAACAACAAACTGCGTTGTCGATCATAGCTCTGAATTATGCCCACATTTTTGCTCTTAGTTCCGAGCTGATACGTTTATAAGGCTTTTATGAGGAACAGGTATGCAATAGAGAAAAGAAAAGATCATCCCCGCAACCAAATGTTACGGGTAGAGGTTGCTCAATCCATGAACCAGTAGCCCATAAGTACACCCCCCCCCGTAGAGAAAGAGCCGAAAGAATCTCTCAAAACACTCTAAATAGACACCCCTTAGCAGGCCTCCTTGCGACGAGTTTTCAGACGTCGGTAAGCCCAAGTAGGAACCTTAGCATAACCAGTTTCCTGGCAGAGCCCACAGGAAACTCACCCTCACGACGCTTCAAGCAACGCTATGTACTTATGCATTCCCTGGCTGTAACCCGTTGCCTTGTAGAGGGAAAGTAAATCGTGGTTGCAATGGCTGCAATAATCACGCGTCTCCAGCTCCTTATCTCGCCGTTTCGAGTGCCGAAAATGGAATATTCTCTGCGGACAACGAAACAAATGCACTTAGGCATTTCGCGGACCACTTGAACCTGGGAACTGTCTTTAAGGAAGCCGGATTTAGGGTAGTCGAACAATCAGTGATATTACTGGATTTCTTCTTGTTCCTCAAAACAACAATCTGAAAAGCAGTAAGCGGAAGAAGCCCACTAGAAAGGAGAAAAACTGTGCAAGAGCGCTCCATTTTCTTTTGGTTCGAACTCATTTGTATGGACTTCGCTAAACTTGCCCACTCAAAGCCTACCTCGTTGCGCGATAGATGCGCAACCCCCTTGGGCCTCGGTTCCCGAGTGCAAATCAAGTTGCATTAGTACATATGTTTCCTTGCGCATCAACCATTTCCATCGGAAGAACCAGGATTGGATCATTCACTCCATGAGTGGTGCTATGTGCTTATGAGGGCTCCAACGAGGCAAAATAGGTTCACGATCTGTTGCGACAAACCCACGTCATGCTGCTTAGGAGGAGGGTGGAACGGAGAGTTGCATGCGCTGGCATAGCACCCACATTAGAAGGTTACAGGCTGACTCAATGACAGATCACACCAGGGTCAGAAGTGGTGAGTTGTGCGGCCCAAGTACAAATCAAGAGGTGGTAGAGATTAAAAAAGCTCAACGAAAAAGGCAGAGAATACCCTCTCAACCCCCAAACGCCCCACTTTACTCTGACCACACCTGGGCCGATGGCTAGTAGGCGGAGCAGCGGCCCATTTCGACAAATGGGGAGTGCACTAGTTTCCACTTCCCGATGACAGTTATATTATCAGCTCACTTCGCCAATGGGAGTGAAGGGATGCCTGAACAAGGCGCACTTAGAAGCTTTCGAAAAAAGAATTGCGGCCGCGGCCAGTGGGCGGAGCAGGCGGTCTAGTCGGGTGGAACGTGCTCATCGGTTTCGATTTTTTAGCTGCAAGAACACTATTTGTTTTTCGTGCTTTGAGACAGGCCTGCCACATCCGAAGAACGTTTCTGAACGTCAAAAATGGGAGAGGAGGGGGTGCTTTGAACCTGCTCTGGTGGCCCCTTCTGCAGCGCACAGCAAGCGCCAGGTGGTGTCGCAATGCTAGTCTATAGCCTATTCTCCTTATCGAGCGTTACGTACTCTCGCAATGGAGAAAAAGAACTGCTGCAAGCTCGACCACATCAGAACCTAATTCTATTTCCTTGAACACTCACAGCGTCCGATGCTATTATGGGGAGCGATTTGCCAGCTGCCCCACAGCCGAAACCTGAGACACCTGAGGTTTGCATCTGCTTGCGAAAAAATTCCCTGCAAGACTTGCTTCTCCAAAGTATCATCAAAAGAGGGAAGAGTGGTTGTGTGTGAGTGGCCCAAAGTACACCGCGGCGAATCAAATCCCGGATCGGCTCCCGCCCAGGCCATCTAAACTTCTGTCCTCCCAGGACGCGTAAATTGTACCACATTCGTCTGGAGGATAATAACGCTGATTGTAACATCGCTGCCCCCCCACCCTTTCGAATCATTGTATAGGCCACGTTGCTTTCAATAAGCCACTGCCGACCCGCGGGGAGGGGAACGGAAGAAATGCTGAACGAAGTAAGAATGTGTGCCGCTTGATTAACGGCGAGGACTTTGTCCTTTATCCTTTTATCCGTCAAAACGGTTTCTCAGTAGGAGCGAACATTTGTCAGTTGGGCATCAAAAGATACAAAAAAGTGAGCGAAAAAGTGTTTTAAAAACGAGATATGTCTGTTAATGGTGAAATAGTGCAGGAACGATTAATCCCGGCCAACGTGGAAAAGTGCAACATTTATTGAGAACATTTTGAAAATGAGGTATGAAAGATCATGAAAAAAGGGAGTTTCCTTCAATGGGAGGTGAAATCAGACGGTGACTTGCGAGTAGGGCAGATTGATAGCCCAGAGAAGCTTCACCAAAAAGTACAGATCGCTCCAGACCACTCAAAACGGAATGTCTCGCGGGGCCCCCCCCTGGCGCCCCGCGGCCCCCCTTCTAATGGCCCACCTCTCATCTCCTCCCACAAACCTTACATCAACGCGGTGTAATTGATCTCAATGTATTAACTTGATGCTTAAACGCATAGCCCACAAAAAGCATCTCATAAAGTACGGTAATGATGCATAACGGAGACTGGAAGGCGATGACGATAATGCCCCAAGCCGAGAGAAAGAGAGGAGCTGACGATAGAAAGGTCATCATGGCTAAGCAAAGAAGAAAACGAAGAAAGTGCTGATTACATTGAGAAAAACTCTCTAAAAGCACACATGGCTTGTTTCTTCTCTTCCTCTAACGAGTTTTTCATTTTTCGTGGCTCATCAGTGAGTTGAAGCTGACAAAATAAGGACACAAGGGGCTAACGAAAAATCGATGAAAATGACACATTGAACTCTGATGGAAAGGGCATGAAATGAAAAACTTTAATGAAAGCTGCGAAAAGGTAAGACCTCGAGCACTAGTCAATCTTCTTTTGGGGATGCGCCACACATGCTACTCCTATTCAGAACCGGACTCGCATTTCGAAAGCAATTCGGCATAGGTAGTAGCTTAGAGTGGTGCCTGGTGTTGTAAAAGTCAGGTTTCTTTACTTACCAGAGAGATATGATTCTGACTGATCACCTCCCCCACACCCACCCCCCCCTCTCCTCCCTTCTAAAATGCGCAACAAAAATCGAAGTGAAATCGCCACGCATTCTTTTTCCACTCAAATTCTAGTAGTCTGAATGCAATGGCATTACAGCCTTGAGCGGAAATGTCGATGCTATGAGAGGCAAGATTCTATCCTTCAATACACCCTGATACAATTTATTGGCTCTATGGGGTGGAGGCCGGTGTCGAATAACTTCCGAGCGGGACGTCTTCTGGGATCTCACTTACGGACGCCTGCATCGTGGTAATCGGTGAACGGCTTCCTTACTACATCCACCAAAGGTCTTCACTGTGTCGCATTAAAATGCCTGCTCCACGAATTGGGCTAAAACAGCTGCATTGATTTCATAAGTAGAGGATGAAGGATAAAGTCCGCCACTGACAAGCCCTTCAGGATGCGTGCGAGGCATTTCTACTTTCCATTCAGGATCGTAGTGGCTTATTGAACACGATGTAGAATATACATGACTTGCGGGGGCCAGCCGATGTACAAGTCATTATTCTTATCCTCTCTGACAAGTCTGATAGCAGTTTACCGTCCTTGGTCGGTAGAAGGCTTGGTTGACCTAGCGGGAGTCGACCAGGGACCGCGCGAGTGGTAATCGTGCAACCTGCCACCACACCACCTCCGCCAGTCCCTAACACAAGTGACTGAAATGTTATAAATACTAGAGTGAAAGGGACTCTTTCTACCATAGAATACCGTACTAACTTTCAATTCGGGCCCCACATTATTCATAATCCTACCTATAAATTACAGGGCAGAAGGTGGGCAGTGAGTGTAAGAGCTCGCTCTCCATCCCGCAAGTCTGCGTGAACAAAAAACTAAACACCACCAAACCACCCAATGCCGAGATGCCCTCCTGAGGAGACATTTGGGCGAGGAGGGGAAGGGTAACGACATTGACTGACCCCTGCAGGATTGATTTCATAGAGGTTTGGTTAAAGTGTATTTTACCAGGTTCGAAAGCATAACCTAAAATTCAACTAGTTTTCAGACAGTTCTTGGGAATCCGGTGGGTTCATGGGCCCCACTGCAGGAATACATTACCGTGAATCCATGTTAAAGTACAGTACCCGCCGTAAGTGTTCAAAAATTTACGAAAAAAACGCCGATCCGCGTTTTTTTCGTTTTTTCGTTATAGAGCTGTTCTTTTTGATTTTTTGTATGGATACCCATATATTAAGAATCAGCTCGCCGAGCTCTATCCGACGGGTATGCTCATATTCTCGAAATTGGTTTTTTGCTGGCGCCATTTTGGCGCCACTTGGCGCCACCTTGGCGCCACTAGTTTTTCCAACAAAGTCTGTATAAACTCGCTTACTGGGGCTACTCAAAGCCCTGTTTACGAAAATGACATTCATTTCTCGCCGTGGCGCCATTTGGCGCCATTAGGTGCCAATTTCGCGCCACTTGCGCCACTTTGGCGACACGACCTTTCTCAAAAAAATCTGTATAAACTTGCATAATGGGGTTTCTCGGTGCCCTGATCAATGTACATTCACTTCCAGCCATGGCGCCGTTCTGTGCCATTTGGTGCCAATTTGGCTCCACTACTTTTTTCACCAAAATCTTTGTAAACCCGCAGCCTGGTTTGTGGAATGGTCACGTGATCGTCTTTTGCAGAGCATACATAAATCACGTGAGCTTGCGGCGCTGGCGGGGCTCTGCGCTCACCATAGCCGCAAGCTCACGTGATTTATGCTTGCTCTGCAAAGGACGATCACGTGACCCCCCCCCCCTTTCCACAAACCAGGCCTGCGCGATTTACAAGCATTTTGCCGCTGAAAAAGTAGTGGAGCAACATTGGCACCAAATGGTCAGCCGAACGGACGCCATGGTTGAAAGTGATGCGTACATGTGATCAGGGCACCGAGAAACCCCATTATGCAAGTTTATACAGATTTTTTGAGAAAGTCGTGTCGCCAAAGTGGCGCAAGTGGCGCGAAATTGGCACCTAATGGCGCCAAATGGCGCCACGGCGAGAAATGAATGTCATTTTCGTAAACAGGGCTTTGAGTAGCCCCAGTAATCGAGTTTATACAGACTTTGTTGGAAAAAGTAGTGGCGCCAAGTGGCGCCAAAATGGCGCCAGCAAAAAACCAATTTCGTAGAATATGAGCATACCCTCGGATAGAGCTCGGCGAGCTGATTCTAATAATATATGGGTATCCATACAAAAAATCAAAAAGAACAGCTCTATAACGAAAAAACGAAAAAAACGCGGATCGGCGTTTTTTTTTCGTTTTTTGAGTTAAAGAGCTGTTCGTTTCGCTTAAATTGTTGAACATCACGCGCGGGCTTACTGTTATACCAATAGGGAAGAGGCGTGCTTTAGCCGAAGTTTTAGGTTGCGGCAGCAGACTACAGAGAGCGTCAGTGAATAAGAGAATGAACTGGATCTTCAGCGGAAAAAGCACGTGAAAACAACGGCTCATATATAGCTGAGATGAAGCAATTAAATGTTCATATGAGGAGTGGGTGGCCGAGGTTGTGTTCGCCAAACCCGCGATATTATGACCGCCGCGGGGCAAATATTATGGAAAACAGCCAGTGGATCTTCAGCTGCTTTACTTTTTAGTAGTGATCGTCCCGCCCATTGTTGACCATCCTACGCCTGAGGCTGCCCTATCGGGGTTTGCATCAATC
>MU934475.1:0-20072 GCA_036418165.1 Cooperia oncophora
CCCGCGATAAGACCCTCTTTATTTCAATTGATCATGATCACCGGACGAGCGTAAGGTGGTCAAGATCATTGTGGATTGCAAAAGGCGGCGATACACTGATAAGAGACGAGAGAGGCCAGAAAATGACGGGCGAGAGAGCGCAATGGCAATGTCACAACGACACGGTCACCGGAGGCCGGCATGGGCCTATCGGGCGCCAATGGGCCTAAAACATGAGCGCCGTGCGTTCTGCTTGCTGTTTTTCAACTTTTAAAAGCAGCATATCCTCTACTGTTGCCTGCTTGATCATCATGCACGTTTATGAGGTTCTAGCCTTAGTTTATCGCGGAACGTGCCTTTAAGTGCTCATGCTAGGGATACTGTTTGTCAATTGCTCCGATATTCAGCAGTCTCCCTTACAACCAGGTCCTCTGCAGCTTTCCAATCACTCCATCATAATTAGCGACGACGCTTTTATGCTATTTGGTGTTCGTCGACCGCGCGATCATTCGATCGCGATCGCGACCTCCCCCCTCCCAAGCGGCCAGGTACGACCTTCCCCCCCCCCCCGATACAAAGTGCCGCGGCTTTTCCTCACTAAGTTTGATGAACACCTGTACATATAGGGTTTTTCAACATTTTCTCGTCCTGATTAGGAGAGTGGCAATGGTTCTTACGCCATTCAGCGCCAATAACTGCTGGGAGGCGCCGCGGCCTTCGCAACGAAACGGAACCCGTCCCAATCCCTGAAAAGACATTCATTCTTGGTGCCCGCGCTGCAATGTGACATCCATTTGCGTTTGCTAACGCTGAGCCTGAAAAAGAGTCGTCCTTCTAGACTCAGCCTTAGCAGAATGCTAAATGGTTTGGTATCGAAAAACCAATGTTCGCGATCAGTGCACTGAACAACTCAACTATCTGCAGGGCTTCGGAAAATTTTTTGAGTAGTTCCAGAGGAGGAATTGTACCGAAAGCCTTTGCGTGGAAGTAGACACAGCTTTCCATCGAACTGAGATAGCTTCGAATGGCTCTTCTCCAGGGAAGCGCTTCGCACGACCATAACTTTCCTGGTAGGCGACATCATGCAAAGCTCGGGATAATTTTGGGAAAATTTCGAGCCCTCGGAAGTCCCGTTCCCTCTATACCATAGATGCAAAAAGGTGTGGTTGGATAGCGGAAGAACTAACGAGAGATTGAGTAACAGTAGTCTGAAGCAGTCAGCGGGAAAAAGGACTCTCTGTGGAAGAAGTTTAACTGAACACTAGTGGAGGAAATAGAACCAGGAAAAAGAGGCGCTGTTTGTCGACGGGGGGCATTTTGTATTATCATTGCTTCCCTAGTTCCGGTTTACAAATCTCACTCTGGTAAAACTTGTGAACTCTTGTGAAGCTGAAGTAAGATCGTCTAGCCAAAAACGTGTCAACTCGAGAAACGGCTGCCTAGATGGGTCGACACATCTATGGAAAGCAAAATGCCCCCCCCCCCCCCCGTCGACAAACTGCGCCGAAAAAGATGCTAGTCAAGCGATTGAATGATCCTTGAAGGCACGTTGGTAAATCAAACCCCAATGTAGTGAGTGCTGTACTACGTTTGAAGAAAGATAATATGTACGGATTCCAATCACTAGATCTTTACATTTCGAATGGTGAGGTGTGGTGATAGAGGAAAGGAGCTGGTATAGTCGTGATAATAATTGGTGAGATTACGTGCTAACACGCCTTCTCTTAACTGTGTCCACGTAGATACTGTTAGCAAGAGGGTTTTATGTAAGGGATCCCGAGCGGTTGTATTTGCTTTTTTATTCACTATTCAAATTCCTATTATATTGTCCCTCGCAGTTGAGCTCCATTACCCGACATATGTGTTCCTGGGTTTGCCTTTAAGTTGGATTGAGAACTAAAGTCAATGGAGCTTGGAATACTTCTATTCCTCCCTTAGATACTACGGTTCAACAAGGCTTAAAAATGAGTGCGGGCCTTCAGCAGAATCAGCCTTGAGTGATGGCTTTTTCTCTTTTTCTCTTCCGACCAGCGGGCAGCCTTATGTTTAAATAATTTCAAATTTATACCTTAAATGATCCCTGATATAATTGTAACCTTATTATGGTTGGAGATATCTACTAGTCCCCCCTTCCCACCTAACCCCTTTTTTTGGCGTTGGCTCCATATTGCAGTTATTCGGTCTCTCGTTACTTCTTCGTCCATCCTTTATTGCTTGCTTGCTTACTTGATCCCATTTGCATCAAAAGTACATCTGGAATTCATTACTTCGGTAATATCTGTTGGTTTCAACTTATAGCGTACCACGTAGTGTTCGCCTTAGCGCAATCGCGACGACGAACTCACCTTGGCCAGCGTTCATACTCCGCGACAGCAGTGGCGATTGCGGCGATCGCCGCGATCGTCGGTACGCGACAGAGCGCGCCCCAACGCTATTACTTGGACCGCTCCGAGTGCTTTCAGGGAGAATCGGCTCAATTTCGTGCTTTTTTTCCCTTTAATTGCAATTGTCGCTTGTTTTGACTCGAGGAAAGGTGGACCCAAATCGATACTGTTATTTTCTATTTTCTTCCATGATTTTGGATGAGAATGAGCGAAAAGCTTGGGAGTTCTATTCAGGCTGAATCTCTTATTAACTCTTTCTTTACTTCTTCGAGCTTATACATGAAGTTATAAAGTTTCCTTCACCTTGATGTTGCATAAAAGAATTAGGATTTCGATTTCTATGTGAATGTTTTTTTTTCTTCTTTCCTTTCCTTTTTTCTTTCTTATTTTTTTTGTTCAAAAACGACTTGTAAAGTGTGTTTCGGAAGTTGGAACAGTTTAGCCAATATTAAACTCTCATCAAGACAATATAAATTGAAACAATGAATACAAAAAATACAAAATAAGCTTACCTGGGATATAGATTGCCCTTATGGCGACCTCAAAAGAAAGGGGAAACCTCTTCCCTCATATTCCATACCCTCTCAGGCACGGAACACTTTAGTAGCTATTATTGCGAGAAAAGAGCGTTGGAGCCACGTACTGACGATCGCGGATCGCCATAATCGCCGCGATCGCCTCTTGTCGCTATGAACGCTGCCTCAACCTGCAAACGATTGGTGCTTCGACTGGAGCGCTACCAAGGTGGCCTCATCCGGAGTCCGTACTGATTGGCCCTCTCACACGCCTTATCGTTTAAGAGGATCACCACACATATCTGATGGCAGACTCATCAGCTAGGCTTGCTCGCAAAGCCGAATAATATTTGTTATATGCATATGAAGCACTGGGCAAAACAACCAAAGGCGTTACACAGAACTGAACGAACAATCAAAGAAAAAAAATGGAAAACGAAGCAGATCGAGTCATGGAACCTGGCCGTCTTCCCTCAATGAAAAGTTAGAGAAAAAAAACCATGTGAGCCCTCAAGTTAGTGTAAATGCTATGCTATGCTTCATCTGAGCTAGCCTTCTGGGTATTATGTGCTTCCTAGCGAACTTCTTGAGTAAAGAGGAGTAGCACGGTAAAAAGAACTTCGCACTTATGGTCCATCTGCGCAGGAGAAGCTCCATTCTATTGCCTCTATAGGGGGGCCAAAAAAAGTCACTTTGACCGAGTCACATATCAGCAAAGTTTTCGCAGCCCAGACAGAGGACGTGGATACGAGTACCAGGGCGGAAGATACCCAAGAGCTGGCTCTCGCCCATCACCTTCATGTACACCAAAATATGAAGTCATCTCCAGTCGCAGCCTGACTGGAGAAGACCTTTGGAATTCATGTCACCTCCAAACAGCTGCGAAACTTCTAGTATGGAGTCACCCATGGATAGCTACCTGGAGACCAGTACTCTCGATCTGGATGACCTCCAACATCGAGCAGCTCCGACAACGTCGCCACGGTCTAGGACATCATCTTCACCACAGGGCGCGGGTTGATGGTATGGACCGGACGTACCTGGAATGGAAAGACCAATATTTTCTTCGTGGACCCCGGACTGAAGGTGAGCGCTGGCGGTTACATCGAGCAACTCGTGAAGAATATCCTCCTCACATGTCGTCGCCCGTACCTTCTTGGAAACTTTGTACTGCTACAGCATTGGGTGCCACCACATGGAATCGAAGGGCGTTGGAGAAACTCTCGCCTACTTGGAATGGAAGGGGGCTGAATACCTAAAGAAGATGGAATATCCAAGTAGGTCACCTGACCTGAATCCCCTCAATTACCCGGTTCGGGCGGAGTTCAATAGGGTGGTCTACGGTGGCGGAGAAATCGACTATCTCGCTGATCTCAGGCACCACATCGCGGTCGCGTGCCAGAATCTCTCGATGGCGCTCGTCCAGAAGGCTGTGGCGTCATGATAGTATTTAATATGCTCTTTAATATGGTGGTAGAAATGTCCGATCAGATTTAATAAAGTGTAACTTATAGCGCCTCGAAAGTCAATGAAGGAAAGTGACTTTTTTTGGCGCCCCCTGTAGTTTGAGGCGAACAGCGTGTGAGATAGCCTCTTGAACCAATCGCAGGCCTTCCTGTCAGTGGTGATTAAATCACTTTTCCTCCCTATAGAGGAAGACTCATTGTGAACACACTATTGCTGCCTCTCTATAGCATAGCAGACAAATCCCACATCCAAAGTCAAAAAATTGCTGATGCAGCTGTTCCATACAGCCATTGGTCTATTAATGGACTTCAGCTATTAGGACAGAGGACTGCAGAGCCATTATACATTGGGACGGAGACCTTTCGCCAGATCTTCCTCGTAAGCCCATGTTAGGCAAGCTTCTCAGAAGTTGGAAGTGCTCCACTCAGCTTTATTCGCTATTGCCATACAATGGTAACATACTTCATTTTATGATCCAGCAATAAAACTTGAATCTACTCCCTCCACCCTATTAGTTTGCTGAAAATCAGTGGGATTTTTTATAGCTAGTTTGGGAATTTTTTGAGGGAGAATTGAAGTTGTACCATAATCAAAGGCAGCTTCTATGACTTAGAACATTTATCGACAGCTTCGTTTTATTCCCGCATCATCTTCCACCGCTAGAGATCCGCAGATTCTGGAAAGCAAATCTTCGCGGATAGGATCACTCTAGTTTGACAGGCTGGTTAGTTAGGAGCGACCGCCAAAAGCTTACGCTCCTCCAAAATCACACTGGAGAAGCATCTCACGTTACAGAAGTTTTGCTGCCGTGCACCACCGCATCTTATTATCAACCCTTGGCACGTCATAACTGATGCACGTCCACCCCACCTCTAACTGTTGGCTGAACATTCGTTTCCAGATAGTGCCAACTTGCTCAACTTCTACTTACCAATGATTGATTGTCATCGCCCGGTGCTTATCACACTTCTGAAACGGTCCCCTTGCATGAGGATACGGGCAGTTGAAGGGTGAGGAACGCTCCAGTGGTAACAGTAACGAAATGAAGATGAAACGCCTCTGTACCAGTAGTAGAGCAGTACTATTCATATCTCACTTACTCTCATTAAACCTCGTCGGTCGACACCACCAAACATTTACTTTTCGTGGGAACTGGACAGTTTAGTGGTCGATTCGGTCTAGGTTTTGTTGTCAAAAAGGATTGAATGCAACACCCCCCCCACCCGTTCACTAAGCTTCTGCTTTTCGATAGTTGGTTAACAGCTGTCGCCATATACTCGTAAGAAGAGTCAAATCAAAGGTTCACTCTTTCGAACCCCTCATTGGTCGTTGCTCCTTTTATCACCAACAATCAATGCCCCCCTTCAGCTCTCCATGCCCTGAGTTGAAGCCAGCTTCCCATTTTTGACTGTGACGCACGTCACCACTATCCACTACATTGCTAGTTGGAATCAGCTGCCCATTGGTGTTGTACGTTATAATGTCAGATCGTTAGTGCGTTATAATGCCAGATCCTTCATATTCAACGCCGGCTATCTGCTAGTATCAGCACTTATCACACCCTGTCGCCCAGTAGCAATGCTACAGTCGTGTAGCCTGTATCACTCATTAGTTTGAACGTTGCGCGGCTGAGCCGAAGGGAGTTATGAACCTCTCCCAACCACCAACCACTCGCACACCACCCACCGACCACCGGACATATTTATATACAGATATACATTTATTGTTTATACGAATTTACATGTTTCCGTACATAGATACATGCAACATACATGCATACATACCGACCCACACAAACGCTAACCCACACCAACACGAACACAACCACACATACAGTCGTCATGCGGGCACTTGAATTAGGCGAGCAAGGAACCGACGCAGCTGCAAAAAAAAAACCCCCGGTCCCAGCTTTACTGCGACGATGCAAGCGTTTCCGACGCATAACTTGGCCGTTTTCTCCCTGATTTTCAACTGTATTTTCAATTTTTTCGAGATTAGTTATTTTATTGTCTTTCTGAAGTGCAGGAGGGCGTGGAGTCTTCTTTTGTTTTTCTGTGATAGTGTTTTTGCGATTTTTTTTCAGGTGTCTGTTCAATTGTCTGCCTAAGTGTTCAATTGTGCGCAGAAAACAGAGCTCAACCATAATTTACCTTGTGAGACAAGGAACAACTATCGTAACAAAAGCAGGCCATAAATGTAATTTAATAGCAAGATAGCTAAAATAGGTTGGAAATAGCTGATCGCAGCGCTCTAGCTCGCGCGACCCTTGCCGCCCTGATCAAGTCCCCGTATGACGACTGTACTTAGCGGACTACTATGTACTTCCGTGAATTACCGTTCCCCTTCCCCGCCTTCCAAAAAAGTTCCGACTAGTGGTTCAATTATCAAAAATATTAGTTGTATGGCAGTTCTGTGACGTCGACAGCGAAAGGAGGGATGAGCGGTGGGTGCAACGCGCATGAAACAAGAAAAGAACCAACTATCAGAAAAGATTACTGGAGCTAAATACGACCCCTCGCCTCAGCGAACACGTATGACTCAGACTCTTCGGCGTACGAACCGCAAATAATACACGTGGATCAGGAGAAAACCACGATACAGCCTCTCACAGAAGGTCAGAAGCAAACTACCCTCCCCCCCCCTCAACACAAACGTGCAAAGACCGCCCGGTTACAATGTCCTTGAAACGAGAAGAACACCATACTACAGAAAGTTTCTCCTAGAAAAAAACGACTCGCGCTCTTCCAGCGACCAAACACGACCCCTCCCGTGTCGGAGAATCCCCAACAACTACGTGCCCTGACTGCCACATGATTGTTGTTTACATATCCGTACACTGCCCCACTGGCCACATGTGGAAGGTACAATTAGAGTTGTGAACCTCTACAGTACTGAAACAGATCGTAGCTGATTATACGAATTGCCGATAAGGATACGCTAACTTAATGATGATAATTTCCGATATTTCAATTTACCCTTCCTGTTGGTGAGATGGTCAATGAAATTTCGGTCGGGATCATTTTGTTGTCAATATTCCACCTCTGCCATTCTCTTTCCCGAGATCATGTGGAAGGAAAGTGTAGTTATCTGAATGAAACCGTGCTTTTTGGGAATTTTTTCTGCGTGGCTTCTTCTGCTTCGCACAACTTTTTCGAAAATTGTGACAACTTTCATGAAGAGTTATGGTATTGCTTGTACGCGCACAACTTAAAGTGCCTCTCGTGGGACAATGCACATTCGACTACACATCCTTGAGCGGTGTAATTCCAGAAAAAGAAAAGGTATTCAAAGGAACATTCATCAGAGTAAATCGGTGTTAATCAATTATTTGTCTCAACGCCACGCATGCATCTTGCAGTGTGGGGTGAAATTTTTTCCCCCCCCACAGAAGTCATACATTGTTCAATGTTTGATGCGCATGGCCCATGCTCAGTGGCATAAACCTGATCAGAAAACGGATCATAAGTCGAAATCACACACTTGGAGTTAGGAGGGCACTGGAGTTAAGGACGCTTCTTGAATGACCATCATCCTACTATATATAATTAACTAATTATGTCTGTCAGTGTGTGTGTGTGTGTGTGTGTGTATGTGGGTGTGCGTCGCCTGTCTGCAGAATTCATAACCACGCGTCGGCAGTAAGACGTGGCACGTGGTCGGCCAAGAAGTGATATAGGGGATGGGACGGGAACATTATTGGCGGGTGACAGAAAGTGATAACAGTTGATAAGATCCGATAAGGGGTCTCGGAAGGGGAGGATCACCAAATTCGTAACGCAGGTTACGGCAACAGTGGGACCTTGGATCCGAGAGGTGATATAGGGTGTGGGACGGGAACATTATTGCGGGTGACAGAAAGTGATAACAGTTGATAAGATCGGACAACGGGTCTCGGAAGGGAGGATCACCAAATACGTAACGCAGGCTCCGGCAGCAGTGTGACATTGGATCCGAGAAGTGATGTAGGGTGTGGGACGGGAACATTATTGGCGGGTGACAGAAATATGATAGACAGTATGGATAAGATCGCGATTAAACCGGTCTCGGAAAATGAAGGACTCACCAAAAATAGGTAATGCAGTTGCAAGCCCCGGTGGAGCGTGATTTCGCAGAAGTGATTTAGTGGTGAATAATGATAGGTTGGTATGGGACGGAAATATTATTGGCGGGTGACGGATGTTATAGGAGCTGAAAGTGACAGTTAACATGGGGGAATCCGCTACACCGCTCACAGCAGCAATGCGAACGATATGACTCAAATATAACTATCTCAGTGATTCCACACAACTCATTCCTCACCGCTCATCAGTAGCGGAATCATGTACGACCGCTTATCTAGCTCTATTTCGAATGCATGGGGATTGTTTACAGAGATGTTATGAACAGCAGCAACTTGACTCAATCACTCCTATCAGAACTATCTTCCATCAACAACCTCAGTGAGGGTCATTCAAAGCGTTCCACTGCTGAATGCGGGAGTGCATTCCAAAGCAAGACCCTCTAAAAAGGGGAGGATCATGATTCAGTACGATGCTTCAGCGGCTGATCTAACAGGCTGCTCTAATCCAGTCTATGTAGGTTATGAAGGTACCAGTCGGATCGTTCGCTAACGAAGGCGCTCCTTATGCGGCGGCTGCTGCTACTGCTTCTGCGTCTTGACAGAACGGGCGCTGCATAGTGTGTGGGTTGTTCAAAGATCCGTAACTATAGTTACACGCAGGCAAATCGCGCCCACCCGGGAAGCCGGCCATGTCACAGAGAAGGCGCGCCCGGCGATAGCGGCCATCCGAATGGTTATCGCATAACTAGCAAGAAATGAGCTCGTGGTACTACCTGACCTCAACTTCTTGCTCCTCTAAAGACATGAGGCACGATAATTTGGTACTTGGTCTTAAATAGGAGCAGTGGTGCTATATAGCGGCAGAATGGCAGCGTGAAAATCAGAAACCTCTAGAAAACGCGCTTTCCTCTGCAATATTTAGAAAGCATTTTCGGACGAGTTTCCCGCTGGCATTGTGTCAATAACCACTACGGTACCCACAGTACGGTACATGGCATGTACTCGTAAATCCATGCAGAAGCGCAGCCGTTTCATATCAAGCCCTTCGCTTCATATTATGCTCTGCAAATGAAGCGATACGAGCCTCGGTCGAAAATTTGTGGGCGGACGGGTTTGATATTTGGCAAAGGCGCCACGCAAAGCCTGCTCAGCGGCCTACGATTCTCTCCTACTAGGCGTATGAATCCCACACGTCTGGGAAAATGACGTTGTTCAGACCCAACATATAACTGAGATGGAACTTCGAAACCAGAAGGTGTTCTCTGTTGTTCCTGTTCTCTCGCGGATTCCGCGACGTGCTGACCTCGGCTTGCTCGTTGGCATGCTCTCTCACTGTTTTCACTGGTCTCTCCCGATATCTACATCCGTCCTCTGTCTCTCGCTTGGCGCAGTTACGTAGAGCCTCATTTGAGGCATTTTCGACGGTTGCCCCTTCTTCGCGTGAAAGTCAACTAGCACACAAACTCCTGTTTCAAGCCCGTTGCTAACGAACTGTTTGCAGACGATCGCGAGGTCTGCCTTTCCACGCGTTTACCCCCTCAAGGGAATAAGCACCTATTCCGCTCTACTACACCAGAAACCTTTTACAGACTTTGCCAGCTAGTTGTTCGTCTTAAACTAAAAACAAAGATAACAACAAGAAGCTGGAAAAGCAAAACACTCTAAAGGTCACGGTCCCGCGATCCTACTATATATCCTCGCGCTAAGTATGGTGTGTAGTGGGTGTGGTGTCCGTCCGTCCGTCCGTCTGTTCTGCCTTCTGTCTGTTCTGTCCTGGTCCTGTCGTGTGTTCAGCGAAATTCATAACGCGGTCACAGTGGCCGTGAGAATTTGGTTCCAAGATAAGATATAGGGCATTGAAGGGGGACATTATTGGCGGGTGATAGGAAGTGATATCTACCGATAAGATCTGATAAGAGGGGTTGGAAAGAGACCGTCACCATGTTCATAACATGGGCGACAGCATCAGCTTGTTCTTGATCCCAAGGTATGATCTGGGCTACGAGCCAAGAACATGATTTTGTGTACCAAGAACTGCGAGATGCTGATAGGGGGGGAAGATTCGATGAGATGCTTTTAAATGGAAAAGTCACCATATTTTGAATAACGCGAGTGACAGCATCAGCGAGGCGTTCATTTCAGCAAGTGATATAGAGGGTGAGATGGGAACATCAACGGTGGGTGACTAGAAGCGACAAACTACTGATAGGGGCTGATAAGAGCCATCAGTCGTTGATCCTGGTTCGAGGCTTTCAAGCTTTCACCCTACCAAACTATAACGATTCTATGGTAAGGACACTGAGGACAGGTAATCATATCATTGGTAAAAATGGATAAGACATCATCTAAGCTACTTTTCTATCACTTCTTACCGCTTTAATGCCGAGTATCTGGCAGCTCAGTGTGTGAATCCGTTCCTTCAATGTGCGATATGAAGGTCGTTCATTGAAGTGTTTGCTATTAGATGTGTGAAATGGTGGGAGGTGGGACGTGCTGTCGGTGGTAACATTCGAGCTCCCCGTGCGACACACACTTTGACGTGTACAAGCAATGTGAAGTTCTCATTTCCAGTAAGACCCATGACTCTGCGGTTATGCTACTTCCGGGTGTTAAGCACTCATCCGGACTAACTCAGCTTTATCCATTCTAATGTCGCAACTGCGGTCCTTGATGCAGTGGTGCAGCCTGCTCACGGTTGAAAGTTTTTAGTAAGCAAGAGAGACCAGGTTTTGGTAGATAACTGAGTGATGTTCGGCTTCTTCAAGTGATTTCACAGTAATAATCAAAAATAACTGCCACCGTTTGGCACATTAGCGGATTCTACCCCGAACAAGGAAAGAGCGAGTGATCGACTGGTCAGGAATAGAAGTTGAAACAGGGCACAGCATTCGATGGGGATTTTGGGTCGAGCCTGTACGACCCCCTCCCCTTTTTTTGGGGTTCGGTACGACCCCCCCCCCCTTTTTTTGCCGTTTGGTTTTTTTTGTGATGCGTATCGATACGCCATCACAAAAATTTCCGCAGAACCGCTGCGTTTCGGCGGCTGGGTAAAAAGCAATAGCAAATCTGCAAAGTAAAAAGGCAAATCAGCAAAGCAATTAAAGCAAGTAAAGCGAGCAAAAGTTTTTTGATGCGTATCGATACGCATCAAGGGATTTTTCGCCGAAAATCGCTGCGTTTCGGCGGCGGTTCAGCAGAACAGAATCGGCTCCAACAAAATAAATAAAAATATAAAAGCAAAATAGGATGAATACAATCGAAACAGGATGAATAGAAGTGAACGAAAACGCTAAAACGCTTTTATCGCGCTAAAAATGCATTAACCCCGAGATGTGGGGTACGGTAGCAGAAGTGCGTGTGTAATTGCAGCCGTGACCGGAGATTATTCGTCAATTTTAGCCATGGAGCGAGAATTTTCAGCAAAGTGGGGTGTCTTTTAAGGACCATAACTTCCTCAAAAGCGGACCTGTGGGGAAGAGGAGACCGTATTCGTGTAGAGGAAGGATTGCACTTTCCTAAAAGTACTGAAACGTTTATGAAGGTCGCAAAAATCACAGAGAAATCTGCCCATAGGGATTCCATGGGGAGTGAAGGGTTGAAGTTTAAGTTGAACAGGTTTGAATCAATATATTTTTTTGTAACTCAACATTTCACAAATCTGAGAACGGATCCGAGTGTCTAAAGATTTTCTCTTTCTAAAAACCTCTTGAACTGTTTCTGAAGCTCTCGCGATTCATGAGATCTCGCTATGGGGATTTCTTGCGGAACACTCCCAGCTGCGCGAAAAACCCGTTTCCTGTGTACCGTTCCAAGTGAGCGTGTTCGAATAGCCAGGAACGCATGTAGAACGTATCCTGTGGTGGAGCAGGAGCAGGATGGTTCGTTCAGCGCCGATCACGCTGACTTTGGATGCGCCGCGCACTGAGGTCCGCGCAGAAGTGATGGGATGGTGCAACTTGTGCGTAATGTCTGTTCACGCGAGCAAATGTGTCTATAGTATTCAGGGAGGTCTATGACGAACCTGTGCACTTGTTTACAGTGTTTTCCCTTGTGGATGATGGAGCGTGTCTGTGTCGACGCC
Source organism: Cooperia oncophora (assembly GCA_036418165.1). NCBI lineage: Eukaryota > Metazoa > Nematoda > Chromadorea > Rhabditida > Trichostrongylidae > Cooperia > Cooperia oncophora. The sequence goes on from MU934475.1 coordinate 12,487, forward strand.
GCCCGATCTGTGCTCCTCCAATTGCTGTCTCCGATAAAGGAGACCAACTGCTGGAAAACGTCTGATACGAACGATATGGTAGTCGTGTCGCTTGTCGAAAAAAATAGGCTGGCTCAGCCCCAAGCGCAATCGCGGACACGCCCCATCATCTGCAGCAAATCAGAGTATGCGTTTACTGTTTAGTCATCAACGGACTTACGAGATGATGTCGACTCATTTAAATTCCAGTTATTTCGCATTTTTATGGCTGAAAGTTTTGTCCTTTTTTTCAAATATCCGAGTTCTCTACAAAGTAAGCTTCGCTGTACCGGACTCAGCACATTGACACCTTTGCGCTGCTCGATACTGGCTACGCACTCATTACGACCCCCCCCTCTCCTGGCGGCCAAATACGACCCCCCCATGGGGATTCCCCAACCAATGCTGTGCCCTGAGTTGAAAATATGGTGCAGGGAAGGGTGATCCGTGACGAACAACCCTGTATCGGTTTCGCATCAAAAAATTGTAAGGGGGAGCGCTACAGCGCAATATAGGTCCACTGTCGCCTCTTTTTTTCCAGTGACCCCCAGACTCCGCCCTCAAGGCCTGCCTTTCAGTGAAAAAACGAAGCCGCAGGACCAAAAAGCATGAGAATTGTCACTTGAACGGTCGTAGAGTGCTCATCGGGGAATCAGGGTGCGGTTGAAGGGGTAATGTTGAAGATGCACGTACAACTCGAAATCGGGATGGGGTGCTATCAGGGCGTCGTCACCGTTTTTTCATTGGCTGTTTCCTCACCGTCGAATTAACTCACAGCCTAATCACGCTACATGCGAACTCTGTCAGCACTGTGGGCGACGTGATTGCGAGCTTTGCCTTTGAAGGCATGCGCCCGCCCTCCATTTGATGTTCCTCCGCCGTCTTCAGATATCGTAGCTTTTCGACAAGGTTGGAAGATGTACTAATTTGCAGCTCGAAAATACAAGAGGATGCTGGATGCACCCGCTTGTGAAGAGCATACCACTCCGCCCACTTGGCTGTCATAACTTGGCTTAGCCTTCATGCTGAACCCGCTTTTAAGGGTAAAGAGTTATGGAGTTCATACCAGTTGTCCAGTTCATACCAGTTGTCCAGTGGTCCAGTTGCGGAGAAAAAGCAGAAAAAATCATGGAAAATGTCCTGTATAGAATGCCCTATGCTGGCCAGATGGGCGGGCCGTCTCTTCACTAGCGAATGGCACTATCCTCTCGCCTTTTGAGAATGCAAACTTAGTAAAAACTACATCCTCATAGAAGGGACTACAGATATCCACAGAGGGCACGAGTACATATGAACGTGGGCCCTGCCTTGAAGGCGAGCCTATCACGGTCTACGTCTCAGGGTGGTCATGCAAGTCTCGTAATCGGTGAGGTGGCCATCAACCCGCAGGCAGCATATCTCACCCGTGGTGACGGCATACATGTCTAGTGAAGCTACTCTATTACTCTACTCTCATACATCTCATCACCCAACTGGTTATCTAATCACTGCATTTCTACGTGTGGGAAAAACAAGACTCTTGGGAGGCTCTGTGGCAGCATTCACATGGGAGAGTTGGAAACAATTGATGAACCTCCAACTTCTCTCTTCATAGAACCTCGGCATCGTTGTTAATTGTGTGTAATTCTTTTGTGCCTTCGAGGTTGTTAGGTGGAACTATTTATTAACGGCCTAACGTTTCGACCAGATCGTCGTCCTCGGAGGCCTGAACATTGCTCAAGGTTTCTAATTTGCTTTCTAAACCGTCAAACGCCTCGTCCCCCTAGCGTTTCTGACAAAACTTCTAGGAACAACCGAAAATATCCCGTATGTATAACCAACTCACCAAGTCCACCGCGGTAGGAGCGGAAGTAGCCGCCCAGTCAGTTGTTAGTAGTATTTGTGAGACTTACTGTGCTGTCCTTACATATAGTAATTATATTCAAGACTTGCACGTCTCACTGCTTACAGTAGCTGGCAGTGCGGTGAAAATGGCAAGAGATCATTTGTTATGGATAAACACTCATTACGGTTGTTCATTCTAGGATTCCTAGCAGAAATCCAGAATGCCTCCAGCGCGCTTTCCTGGCGGAAACCTCAGTCTCGTACGCTAAAATTCTGCACTTCACATCATAGTCGGTTCCGCAATGCTCTTCGATCAGATGCCTGCCCAACGGTGTTGTTAGTTTACCACGCCTTTTACCAGCAAGATGTTCCTTGATGCGCGTTGCTAGCGCCCTTCCAGTCTCCCCAATGTATGTTGCATTACACGTCTGGCATTCAAGTTGGTAGATCACACCAACTTTGGCGCAATCTCCTATTCTACTTCTTCTCTCATTAGGACATACAATGCAATGGTCTGATATACACTGCTTATCGTAGAGTCTATTTCGTACAAGCTGGCGCCTGATGTTGTCATTGGGAATGTTCACCAAGACAACATCATTGGTCAGCTGTGCACGAGCCAGACATCTTTGAATTGCAGCGGTTATATTATCAGATATGAACGGTATACATAGGGGGATCTTGCTTTGGCGAGTTTCACGTGGTACGTTCGGGCGCTCAGTGTGAGTTCTTCTGTGGACATGTGGAAGAGCATAGCCATTTGAAGCAGCTATATCAGCAGCCAGTCGTATAGATTCTTGCCGTTCTGTCACTCCGGTGCATACGTTTGCAGCTGTCTTGAACATGTTTTTAACAACTGCACTCTTCAACCCGGAAGGATGTGCAGATGTGGCATGAATCAAGATGTTCTTGGAGCTTGCTTTCCTGTACCACTTCACACTAAGCATACCATCGGAAACCTTCACCTGAGTGTTCAAATAGGGGAGCCAACCATCTCAGCGGGACTTCTCGTGTGAGCTTAATGTACTGCGACTGCTGATTCATCAGGCGGTAACACTCATCCATTTCGGACTGTGTCGATGTTACAATGAAGCAGTCATCTATGTACCTGCAGTACATTAACGGTAAGCGTTCCAGTACTGGTTCTTCTATTCTGCTCATGAAGCAGATTGCAAGCACTGGTGCTAAGCGTTGACCCATAGCGAGACCTCTCGTTTGAGAATAATAAGCTCCTGACCACTTGAAGATGTTGCATTCCAAGCATGCCTTGATTAGAGTCATGATGTGCGCTTTATCTAGTCCATAGGTCTCTATGCTTCCTACATACCTGTCCAACATTTCGGACAATGCTTGTAGAGCCTGATCGTTTTGGACGTTAGTATAAAGCGAGGTGACATCGAATGACTCCACTACGCAGGTGCTTGTCAGCCGTGAACTGCGTAAAAGATCAGGAACTGGTCCGTCGTTAGTCAGGTTTCGGTGATCACTCGAATATCCTCTAATGCGCTCGATTTTCTCAGTCTCGGTCCATCTTTCTCACCTGCACAAAACATCAGTGCTCTAACATTCCGTAAAGTTGTGGGAAGTTTACAAAGGCTTCGAGATCTGCTGCGCTTTAAACATCGTCGCGACAATAGTATGCATACCGCCACATCCTCTCAGAGACCACTTCCACCAGTGCCGTTTCCACGTACACTCTACAAAGAAACTGAGCCCGTACCAGAAGTTGATGTCAAAATGAGAAGCCTGTCAGCAGGAATTCTGTCTGTTCTAACCCAGAACAGTCGGTTCCGCTGCAGGAATTTGACATACGAGCAGAAGCAAGGTTTCAGAGAATTACGTGAGCTAAGATCAAACGGCACTATACGCATCTCTGTGAGAGTGATAAAAGGTGGAGAGTTTGTGGTTATGTCACAAACCCTAGATCGTCAGATCACGGAACTCCACCTGGCGGATACATCAATTTATCGTCAAGCGACAGAGAGAGAATTTCACTCCCAATGCAGGCGTCTCAATAATGCTTGGATGGAGCAGGGACAGTCTGCGGGACTCAACGAGAAGTTGCTTAGCAGACTCAGACTCGACAGCCCGGACTGTCCTGTCTTCTACAGCCTTGTAAAAACCCACAAACTTGCTCCTAGAGACATGATGTCGACATCGCCGGAAACCTTCAAGATTCGACCAATCATAAGTTGCGTGGGTGGACCAACCGATCGAATTTCATGGTTTCTCAACTGCATCGTGAGCCAGTTTTGACCGAAGGTCCCCCTCCTCAACCTCTCACCTGACTAACACGACCAAGTTCCTTGATCTTTTACGCAGTTCACGGCTGACAAGCACCTGCGTAGTGGAGTCATTCGATGTCACCTCGCTTTATACTAACGTCCAAAACGATCAGGCTCTACAAGCATTGTCCGAAATGTTGGACAGGTATGTAGGAAGCATAGAGACCTATGGACTAGATAAAGCGCACATCATGACTCTAATCAAGGCATGCTTGGAATGCAACATCTCAGTTCCAGGAAGCTTATATATCTCAAGAACGAGAGGTCTCGCTATGGGTCAACGCTTAGCACCAGTGCTTGCAATCTGCTTCATGAGCAGAATAGAAGAACCAGTACTGGAACGCTTACCGTTAATGTACTGCAGGTACATAGATGACTGCTTCATTGTAACATCGACACAGTCCGAAATGGATGAGTGTTACCGCCTGATGAATCAGCAGTCGCAGTACATTAAGCTCACACGAGAAGTCCCGCGAGATGGTTGGCTCCCCTATTTGAACACTCAGGTGAAGGTTTCCGATGGTATGCTTAGTGTGAAGTGGTACAGGAAAGCAAGCTCCAAGAACATCTTGATTCATGCCACATCTGCACATCCTTCCGGGTTGAAGAGTGCAGTTGTTAAAAACATGTTCAAGACAGCTGCAAACGTATGCACCGATGACAGAGGCAAATCCATACACTGCTGCTGATATATTTGCTGCTCAGAAATGGCTATGCGCTTTCCACAATGTCCACAGAAGAACTCACACTGAGCGCCCGAACGTACCACGTGAAACTCGCCAAAGCAAGATCCCCCTATGTATACCGTTCATATCTGATAATATAACCGCTGCAATTCAAAGATGTCTGGCTCGTGCACAGCTGACCAATGAAATGTTGTCTTGGTGAACATTCCCAATGACAACATCAGGCGCCAGCTTGTACGAAATAGACTCTACGATAAGCAGTGTATATCAGACCATTGCATTGTATGTCCTAATGGTAGAATAGGAGATTGCGCCAAAGTTGGTGTGATCTACCAACTTGAATGCCAGACGTGTAATGCAACATACATTGGGGAGACTGGAAGGGCGCTAGCAACGCGCATCAAGGAACATCTTGCTGGTAAAAGGCGTGGTAAACTAACAACACCGTTGGGCAGGCATCTGATCGAAGAGCATTGCGGAACCGACTATGATGTGAAGTGCAGAATTTTAGCGTACGAGACTGAGGTTTCCGCCAGGAAAGCGCTGGAGGCATTCTGGATTTCTGCTAGGAATCCTAGAATGAACAACCGTAATGAGTGTTTATCCATAACAAATGATCTCTTGCCATTTTCACCGCACTGCCAGCTACTGTAAGCAGTGAGACGTGCAAGTCTTGAATATAATTACTATATGTAAGGACAGCACAGTAAGTCTCACAAATACTACTAACAACTGACTGGGCGGCTACTTCCGCTCCTACCGCGGTGGACTTGGTGAGTTGGTTATACATACGGGATATTTTCGGTTGTTCCTAGAAGTTTTGTCAGAAACGCTAGGGGGACGAGGCGTTTGACGGTTTAGAAAGCAAATTAGAAACCTTGAGCAATGTTCAGGCCTCCGAGGACGACGATCTGGTCGAAACGTTAGGCCGTTAATAAATAGTTCCACCTAACAACCTCGAAGGCACAAAAGAATCAAAACACAATTGATGGACCCTTTACTGTTTTTTTCGTTCATATTGAGAACAGGCTTAGGCATCATCTAATCATCTCGTCGAATGGGGAAAACCCTTCGTGAATGGACGACGGCTGAATGGCTCCGGGAGACCTGCTACGCTTGCCGCCCTCAACTGTGGTGAAATACAGGAGTTCAAACAGAAAAGAGTGCAGACTGTTGTAACACATATGAATACGTAGTTGTATCAATATGCAAGCCGTTAGAGGACACATACTGTTTCAGAACCGATGCAAATACTTAGGAGACGATGGACACTTTTGGAGTAAATCCTATGATGGCCTGTGTTATTGCCCGATTGCTAGGGAAAGGCCAACAACGTATGAAGAACGCCAATGCTACGAGGAAGCGCTGGTGAGTAAATAGTTCCGATCTTAAGTAGTTCCATTTTTCGCATTCATCGTCTGTTGCAGTCGTACCGTGCTTCAATGTCAGGACTTCCCCTCGAGGTCTCGGCTAGCAGCCTAGCAGCTGCATAAAAAGGATAAAGTCTTCGCCGTTGATCAATCCCTTTGTGGGATGCGGCACGCATTCTACTTCCATTCAGAATCGTAGTGGCTTATTGAATGCGATGTGGCCTATACAATGACTTGCGGTGGCCAGCCGATGTACAAGTCAGTGTTTTATCCTCCCAGACGAATCTGGTACCAATTTACCGTCCCCGGAGGGTAGAAGGCTTGGTTGGCCTGGGCGGGTGTCGACCCGGGACGCGCGAGTGGTAAGCGCGCCACTTGTCACTACACCACCTCCGCTTGCATAGCCTTTGCTAAATTATGGTGTCCACGACAACAATGACCCGTTCGCAATGAAATTCATAGCAACCTCAAGAATCGGTGATTATTATGTTCCGAACAACGCCAAACGTGTACAGACCTTTCGATACCTGGCAACTAAAAAGGATGTCCCACTATCACTACTTTGGGCCTTGTTTGACGTTTTGTTTTTGCCTTCTTCTTCACTGTTTATGCCAAGCATTTCGGTATGTTAATTGAACCCCACTACCTACTGATGGCAACGGCGTGCTATGTCTTATGTGAACTCCGCTATTCACGATTGTGGCTTGGACCAAAGCACGTCATCGTTGGGGATAGCCCGACAGGAGAGGAGAATTTGCTCCACGAAGCGAGTTTGTTTGTAATGAGAGGGACAGTCAGTACCGAACAGCGCAAGGGCGTCAGTGTGCTCAGTTCTGCATAGCGAAACTTGCTTTGTAGGACCCGGATATGTAAAAAAATAGTTGAATAGTATAATCAAACCAACCTAGAAATATTGATAAGTTGACATAATTTCGTAAGTACGTAGATGACTAAACGGTACAACTTATACTCTGGTTCGCTGCGGATGATAAGGCGTGTCCGCGCGACTGCGTTCGGTGCGGCAAACTGGTTTTTTGTAAACGACAGGACTATCATATCCGTATCAGTTGTTTTCCTGCAATTGTGGTCCCTTGCGAACACAGCGGTTCTCCACCAATTGCGCCAAAGGAGGATGGTGGGGGTACACGCCACGGCCTACCTACGCACTTGTTTATAATATTGTTTGCTGGGGATGGTGGGCCGGACACCACCCATCATCAGCCGGCAAGTCTGTAACCATGTGCGCGATGAGTCATGAACCTGCCTGAATCCTACAAACTTATCTGCCAGGCACTCCCTAGATCTTGCATCCCACCACCTCTGCGTGGGAGCCTAAGCATGGCGCATCCAAAAATAGATTAGCCATTGCTGACTCCTATTTCACGAAGGGATCTGTTCTGGAT
>MU934500.1:0-14387 GCA_036418165.1 Cooperia oncophora
GCTTGGAGCAGGATGGATATGTCGTTCCTGCAGTTCTCCCTTCCGAAGTCCGACACGCCATCTCGTCGGTAAAGAATCGTACGGCACCCGGTCCCGACAGGATCAGACCCGAACATCTGAAGAATCTTCCGCCAGTTCTTGTCAAAAGACTGTGTTGCTGTACAAGAAGGGAGACCTGTACGACATTGGCAATTATCGCCCAATCTGCCTGCTGTCTGTAGTCTACAAACTCTTCACACGAGTCATCCTGAACAGGATTGGCAGAACACTAGACGAAGGACAGCCATGCGAGCAAGCAGGGTTTCGAAGAGGATTCAGCACGATCGATCACATCCACACGGTAACGAAGCTCATCGAAGTATCGCGAGAGTACAAGATGCCGCTATGTCTCACGTTCATCGACTTGAAGAAAGCCTTCGACTCCGTTGAGAAGCGGTTATCGAAGCCCTGGGCAACCAGGGTATTCCTACTCAGTACATCAGGATTCTTCGTGAGCTCTAGCAACTTCACGACCAAGATCTCACCATTCTACAAGGAGATCATCATCGACGTGAAGAGAGGGGTCCGACAGGGCGACACCATCTCGCCCAAGCTCTTCAGCGCCTCTCTCGAGAACGTCATGCGTCAACTGGAATGGGAAGACATGGGAGTGAAGATCGACGGTCGGCAACTACACCATCTCCGCTTTGCTGACGACATCGTTTTTATTAGGTTGACCGGAAAGTTTCCCGCCACGTGTTTGATCGCACCATATTAGCCTTGCATGTATGTTTATGACTTATCGTGGGGTGTGCATGAAGCACGCAAGAGACTCTTTCACATCACTACCTCACACTCACCCAGCTTGCATTTGGATTCCAAAATGCCGCCCAAGTTTCAACCCGACAGGATGCACCTGAGGCACTGTCTTCTTTTCCTTCATCAGTCTGGCTTAAACGCAAAGGAAGCCCAAGCCAAGATAGTGGATACATATGGCGCTGACGCTATCTCTTACGACACGTGCAAGACCTGGATGGCCAAGTTCAAGAAAGGAGATTTTTCTCTCCAAGATGCTCCAAGGTCCGGCCGGCCGATGGAGTTAGACTTGAAGTTGCTGCAATCCACCGTGGAAGAGGATCCGTACGCCACTACCAGGGAACTTGCAGCGATGCTCGGCCATGCCCAATCAACTGTTGAATCTGGGCTGGAGAAGATTGGTAAAGTCGCAAAGCTTGGCCGTTGGATTCCTCACCAATTCAATGGCGGGAAACTTTCCGGTCAACCTAATTTATAACACCGAACATCGAGCAAGCGGAACGAATGCTGGCTTAATTCGACTGCGCGTGTGGAAAAATCGGTCTACGGCTGAATCTGACGAAGACGATGTTCATGAGAAACGGATTGGTTTCTGATGCCCCATTCACACTCAAGCGAACACCACGTCTCTGAATGCTCTAGCTGGATGAATACTGAGGCTAGTGAAACAATATATGATGAACGACTTAGCACCAGAGCTGAGCAGGAGGAAGCGAGCGGCTTGGGGAGCCTTCAAGAACATCGAGGGAGTAGCGAAGAAGACGAAGAACACCAAGCTCCGTGCCCACCTCTTCGATTCCGCGGTCCTTCCTGCCTTGACGTACGCCTCAGAGACTTGGACTCTACGAAAGCAGGATGAGCATGCGGTCGGCGTTATTCAACGCGCCATCGAAAGGGCGATGCTCGGAGTTTCCCGCTACAGTGAGAGAGGGAATCCGGAGCTCCGCACTCCGCCAACGATCGAAGATCAGAGACGCCGCCGCATTTGCCAAGGTTTCGAAGATCAGTGTGGCCGGACACGTTATGCATTTCGAGGATGACCGCTGGACCAGAGCGATCACCGACTGGATTCCACGGGATGTCAAGCGAACGCCTGGACGACCGCTTATGCGATGGTCAGACTTCTTCTGAAAGTTCTGAACGAATGGTATGAAGTTCATCGTGTCCCTCGAGCAGAGAGAACTCATTGGACAACTCTTGCACGTTACAGGGACGAATGGAGACGTTAATGGCGCCCGCTCGAGGAACTCGATGATAAACGAAGCACAGATGATACAGGTGATTAGAATTCATAAAGAGCTAGATGAAAAAGCTTCGACCATGCACTTTCCTCAAGCTATTGGACCGCCTTCGTAGACGACGACTTCGAAGAGATGGCGAATCTATGGGAATGGATGAAATGCAGAAACTGCAAAAATACCGAAATCGACGACCAGATAGAACTAACGCTCAGCAGTACCTTCTTTAATGCCCAGCGAGAAATGACGGTTCCGCGGGATGTGCAGACCCTACGGTTCGGGATGGAAGTCAAAGGCGTAGTGACTCCCAGAGCAGATGGCCGCTTTGAGCTTTGGTAACTGATGGCCAGCTGACGCTAGTCGGTAAGGCTGGATCCTATCTGCTCTGCGCCAACTCCTTCTGGAAGGGTCCTTGATGAAGGAATGATCTGTAAAATAACAATTTCAGTCTATCGCAATCAGAGGGATCCGGAGATATGGGGACCAAGGGTTTACCTGCATGTGTAACTCGAGTCCTCTTTGACTTCTTGTTTACCCTCTACGGTTAGGGTTCGGCCATTAATGTTCACTTTGAGTTCATCTGGTCCGAATTTCGAAACCATTTAGAGCGAATGCTTAAAACTTCGACCGTCATTGGAACCGTAGTACGATTTCTTGAGAATGATGGAATATGGTAAAAGAGGCAGAGTGCCCATGAAACTATGAAGTACCTATCCCATTTGACCCATAACGGCTTTCTTTTCCTTCTTCCCCCTTGCTGGGGAAGAAGCAGGTGGTCTCACCAAGAGGAACCTGGCTGAGCGGCTTGCCGCGTCGTTCAAATTCGCTGAAGACCTTGTGCACCTGGTAGACGAGCGTTGCGAAGAACGTAGATAGCCATCGTTCAAGCTCAGAAAAGTCAGACTCGAATGACTGCAGTCACCATCCACGCAGGCCACTTATATTGGTTTCGAAGAGATTACTCCGAAATTTGGCGAACCTTCCTGCCCCACCCCTCGTGCTCTCGCCTCTGTCGGAAATGGAGGGCAAGCACGGAGTGTACGGAGATAGCGAAACGTTTTGTAAGCTCTAACGGGGCTATATAAGCAGCTTCTTGTGCTGCCACTATCAGGTTTTGATTAGGTCCACGTGTACCGGTAGCGCTTGCATCTTTCCCGCTACAGTTCGCCGATTTCATGTGGAATAACACCATTCTGACATTTCTTCCTCTGCCTTTTCTATCAATTGTTTCTTATTAGCAATCCCACAAACTACAAACTGAAACACTCTACTACCCGACAGAAAATTCAACGCTTGAGAGAGACCAGAGCCTGTCTATAAACATTACCCGAATTATATCATTTATTGGTAACGTATCACGATTATCCACCATCCTTCTTCCAACTTATTTTCATTGTTCTTGCCCGCCAAGATATCGCCAAAACCTAGACTTTTTGGTTTCTATTTGAGCCTAATTTTTCGCTCCTGGATTATTAGGTTCCGAAATCTTTATCAATGGCTTTTTGACGGGTCCAACTTTCACAGGTTTCGGGGATGACCTGAGGATCTCATGAACCGGGGTTCTTAGGTCAAGCGTGGCTCTGACGTGATTCGCTTAAAGACACATAGTACGCTCATACACATTGAGGGTGTATGAGACTATCAGCCCCCCAGATGTCGATGTGTCGTGGTCCCCCCGCCCAAACATGCCCAGGAATGGAGATACAGGGCCGTGAAACACGCTAATTCTTCCATGCTCCGCCCACTGCCTTTTTACGGCGCAGATTCCCGCCGTTCATAACATCCGTTGCAAGCGCGCCTGTCGCGTGCGGCTCCTTGGCACTTTGCCAAGTCCTTTAATTGCGCTCTAAATACAAGGAAAACGCAATTTCCTGATGCGGATAACATTGGAGGTGCTACAAAATAAGAGCAGAAGATGATGACGAGGGTCAGAACCTAAAAGCGACTGTGCCACTTCTGCAACATCCCTCGGAGGCCACGTATTTCCACGAAACATGAAAATAAAACTAAAAACGGCATACTCGTTAGTTTAATACAAGCAAAACGCAATTTCCTGATGCGAATAAAATTTAAGGTGTTGCTCATGCTTCAAAATCCATGTACAAGGAGATGAAGATGACACAGGCTAGAAATGAAGCACAACGATGTAAATGTAAACAAAACAAAAATGAAAAAATCAAGGAAAGGCAAATTAGATAAACTGGCCTGTAAATTTCTACGATCCGGCGCCAAAGCCATAGAAATACTTAGAACAAACGAGTGGGACGCTTGGGCTGTTTTTATTTTCATGTTTTGTGGGAATGCGCGGCCCTTGATGGATACTGCAGATGCAGCCGAGTTGCTCTTGAGTTGTTCTGACCCCTCGTTCATCATCTTCTGCTCTTATTTTGTAGCACCTCCAATGTTATCCGCATCAGGAAATTGCGTTTTACTTGTATTTGAGAGCGCAATTAAAGGACTTGGCAAAGTGCCAAGGAGCCGCACGCGACAGGCGCGCTTGCAACGGATGTTATGAACGGCGGGAATCTGCGCCGTAAAAAGGCAGTGGGCGGAGCATGGAAGAATTAGCGTGTTTCACGGCCCTGTATCTCCATTCCCGGGCATGTTTGGGCGGGGGGACCACGACACATCGACATCTGGGGGGCTGATAGTCTCATACACCCTCAATGTGTATGAGCGTACTATGTGTCTTTAATTACGTCAACACCGAAATCGCCCTTCATCCACTGTGAAGCTCTTTCCCACCACTTTTGAGGCCAAATTTCCCATTTCCTTTTAGCATTGCCAGCTTCACACAAGGAGTTGAATTGTCCTCCCTGACGACCTATATCACTCCCATGCTGCAGATGTCGATATCTAAGGAGAGTTTCATTCTCTGAATACAAATATTGAAGTGAAAAGCCTGTAGGTTGGCCTGTACGGCCACTGCACGGCCACAACAGACGTGCCAGCATGTTCTTTCGCCAAACTGGGTGAGATGGTATTCGTGTTTGGGATCAAAGTGCAGCGGCAAGTAGTTGAGCTGGGCGGGGAGAAATGGTTATGAGGATTTGGTCAACTGTGCTTTTTTGGGCTAACAATGAGTCTAAGAGGAACGGGGTTACCAGCGTGATGAGAAGGCGGCGAATAGTCAAACGCTAGAGTCACCTATTGCCACTTTGTTTCATCTTTCATGTTTTCCCCCTTCTTACTCCCGATCTTCCTGTTTTCGTTGCAGAGGTTCAGAGAAGCGTAACCAGAAAATTTTCTTCAACTCGTGCAGTTAAAAAATAATAGGTTTGCTTCGTTACGCATTTAGCAGCGCCAGCGTCAAGCTTCTCAAAGCCTACCCGGAAGCGAACTCCTGGTCTTCCCCCGAATCTGCCGGACCTCTTTTGAGAAGAACTTGAGATTAAATCTCGAGATATGATAGGTCTAACCTTTTGGGGCGATGCCACCTCTGCTGCCAGCGGCGTTGCGGCCTGTCTGCTTTGCGTCACCTATAAGGGTCGTTAAGGCTGTAGAGCTCACGAAGAATCTTGATGTACTGAGTAGGAATACCCTGGTTGCCCAGGGTTTTGATAACCGCTTCTGTCTCAAGTGCCGAATATCTAAAAAACTTCAGAAAACGGGACTGGTAAATGTTCGAATTCCCTTTTCTTCAGGATTTCGATGAATCCGTGTCTACGCATCTATGTTTCCATTGTTGTATTCCGTGATTTGAACCCTATCGCGTCACTCGTTCACCAGTCGCTCGGCTACACATTTGGATTGGAGCCAATTGATTAATGGAGTGTTCCAGTGAACCTTCAATCGATAAATCAATAATGCGTTCGTGGTCAGTGGATCGCTTTATGGACCGTGTTTTCTGGCCAAGGGATCGTTTGATGGACCGTGATTTCTGGCCAAGGGATCGTTTCATGGACCATATGATATACGATACTAGGAGGGATATGGATCATTTTGAGCGAAGCATCTTCTCATATTGGAGAGAAGCTGACCATTCCATGCTTCACGTAGCAAAAGAAACCTATCAGGTATGTCATTCTATACAGGACGTTTATGGGTCCTTTTTCTGGATATGCCCTTGTAACCCTTGGCCAGCTACAAATGCAAAATCGATAGTAATTGCAGCTTGTGAATGACGAGAAGAAGTTCGCCGTTTCATTGGATGTATCACAGTTTCGTCCAGAGGAGTTGGATGTGCGCTTGGAGGGGCGTGAGTTGACCATCGAAGGCAACGCCATGCATAGGTAAGTCCTGCCTTCTAATTCATTGGGCAGATGTGCATCAGATAGATATTGATCGTTTTGCTTGTTCCAGGTCATTCACCCGTAAGTGGTTGCTGCCTGAGAATGTCTACCTGGAGGCTATTCGAACTCAGCTTGATGACAAGGGTCATTTATCCGTGGAGGTGCTAAAGCGTATCGAAGGGCCAAAGCGTATCTATGGTCAAGCGCTGAAAAGGTCTATCCCTATAATGGCCTCCCTTACCTAGTAATCTTAGTACGGTTCATAGAACCTAGATATTTTCCACGGTTACTGCTCAGGTGGTTAGTTTCGCTGGTAGAAATAATTTGTGGGTACTGCATGCTATTTTTCCATTATTTCGTTTTTCGCTTTAGTTCTGTACATAAAGTATGTGTATGCAGTGTATATTTGAATAGTCAGTGTTTATTTTATGTTCACTATTTCATGTGCAATAAATGGAATTAAATTTGTAATTAATTCGTTTGTTCCGATATGTTCTGGGTAAACCAAGACATTGAGAAGAGGAATATGTCTGTCAGTTCAAGAGCGTCTACGCATACAGGGGGGGGGGCCAAAAAAGTCAGCTTGACCGATTCACATATCAGCAAAGTTTTCGCACCCAAGACAGAGGACGTGGCTACGAGCACCAGGGCTGAAGATATCCAAGATGTTCCTCGATAAGCAGTAGCTGGCTCTCACCCATCAGCTTCATGTACACTAAAATATGACGTCATCTCCAGTCGCAGCCTGACAGAAGACCTTTGGAATTCATGTCACCTCTAGACAGCTGCGAAACTTCTAGCTGTGAGTCCAACCATAATGGATGGCTACCGTAGAGACCAGTACTTCTCGCATGGAGTGACCTCCATCATCGAGGCAGCTCCGACAACGTCGCTACGGAGTAGGGAGATCATTTCACCGCCAGTAGCCAAAGGCGCCGGGGTTGATGGCTAGACCGGATCGTACTAGAATTGGAAAGACCAATATTTTTTCGGGGCCCCGGACTGCAGGTCGAGCGCTGGCTGGTTACATTGCAGAAACTCGAAGGAGATATATCCTCATAACATGTCGTCGCTCGTACCTTCTTGGAAACTTTGTACTCCTATTGGGTGACATCACATGGAATCGGAGGGCGTTGGAAAAACTCCCGCCTACTTGGAATGGAAGGGCGCTGAGAACCTGGTGAAGATAAAATATGAGGTTGTGGCAAAAATAGTGACCATTTTCGCACCTGCTATTTTCCACTGAAATTCATTACATGCAAAAACTTAGACACAAATATAGTAATTTAATATATCGTCCGGAAGCGGATTTTTCAAGCTATCGTACGAATTTTTTTCCCATTTCTCTGCCACCATTTCTTCTACGATTTTGGGTCACCCGCGAAGATGCTGTCAAGACGCGAAACCCGACTCACCATGCTTCACGAGTACAAACTAGACCGTAATGCTGCGGAAGTAGCTCGGAAGATCGCCGACGCATGGGGTGAAGGTACTACAAATGAGCTCACCACGCGTAGGTGGTTCGACAAAACTCCGAAATTAGCAACTTCATTACTGGGAAGATCAAGAGGGACGCGGTCGGCATCGAAGTCAAAAGGACGGACCAGACCGGAGATACAAAGCTATCAAAGAGGGACCCATCTACAACGGAAATTGCTGAAGAGCTGGGAGTTGACATCGGAACTGTAGCACGTCATTTGAAGAAAATTGGGAATAAAAAAACTTTGACAAGTAGATCCCGCATGAGTTGACTGAGCACAATAGACGACGACCAGGACAGTGGCTGGATCACGATGGAGCTCCTAAACATTTTCAAAGCCGGAGTTTCACCAAAAAAAGGTCATGGTGACTGTTTGGTGCAACCGGTCACAGCCGGTTTGATCCACCACAGCTTCCTGGCTCTGGGAGAATCCATCACAGCGGAGAAGTACTGTGAGGAAATCGAAAAAATGCACCAAAAATTGCATCGGATTCAGCCGGCATTAATCAACAGAAAGGGCGCGATCCTACTCCATGACAACGCCCGACCGCATGTTTCATTGATGACAACAAAAACTGATGGAGTTGGGATATGGAAACTCTCGACCATTCTCCATACTCACCAGACCTTTCCCCTACGGATTATCACTTTTTCAAGCATCTCGAAATTTTCTTACGCGAGAAATGCTTCCGAAACCAAGACGACGTAGAAAAGGCACTCAACGATCCCAGAACTCCAGAATTTCATGCTGCCGGAATATCTAGACTGCCTTCTCGTTGGCAGAAATGTGTTGATTATTTTGGTCGTTATTTCGATTAAAAAGCAACACTTCGAAGCGAGATATGATATTTTAAAATACTTGCCTCAAAACGATCATTATTTTTTCAATTCCACGACCCAACATCTACAATACCGCCCCTAATTTTTGGAAAAAAGGCGGATTAATCCGCCGCAAAAAGCGCCGCAAAGCGCCGCTTTGGCATAACTCTGCTAAAAATGAACTAAATGAAGATGTGGACAGCATCGGATTCCCCTGCATACGGCGAGTCCAACGGTATGTTTGTTGTAAATTTTGGGAAATTAGGTCATCAGCTTCTCCCTGAAAACCCTCATAAGTTTCTTTTTTGACCTCTGGGCATAGCACACCGCTGCAAATCTCTATTGCAGGCTTTAGTGAAAAAATTATTCCGCTTGCTTCCTTCCTGATGCTCGATTTCACCATTTTGATGGAATATTCAGAGCACGAGCGTCAACTCAACTTCGTGATTTTTCTGAAGTTTGAACGTTCATTTCTCCATTCTTAGAAGGATGTGGACGGAATCGCTTGAGATATGCAAACTACGTATAGTGCTACTTAGTAATATCATAGCACTTTTGACTACAGATGAGCAGTTCTTTAATAATCCGCTCTCAAATATCAGTGTTCGGAATGATCTATAACGAAGCCTAATTTCCTCCATCTTTGAACTGATGCACCGCCGTAGCGGGAGTGATGAGCAATGAGTGGCTCAAAGTTTCAGAAGATCGTTTGTCATAGGTTCACACAATCAAGGAAACACTACTGTGAGATCAGTTTTCTACTTGTTATGATCCCTCAAATACACACCATGCCGCGATTTCGTGCAAAATGGGCATCAGTCAAAGTCACAACGATGCACTGAACTTTGCACAGCTCTATTCAGCAGGAATAATGCTACACACTGATATAAATTTTATTCCATGACGACTCCATCATTTTTGTTCATTTTGGCCTTCCTTTTTTTTGAGCGAGCCTGGCCGCGGTCAGTTGCTAGGTGACTCCCTATTGGCTCTGCATCCTAATCCAGCCTGTGTTGCATTGACTGGTCTTTGAATCAATGGTGCGTGGATCCGGCCGATTTCACTTTGGCTCACAGAGATTTACATCGTAAACTCATTGCTATCTGCTAGTCCCCCTCCGTTTTCCCATTTCAGGACACAGAGGTTCGGCCCTTGCACTACGCGATGGCTGCGAACTCAACCTCACATTTGCAAACATCGCGTACAGCTAAGGATTCGAACCCCGATGAGGAGCGCCCGAGCAGCGACCACTCGGACTGCACTATCAAGACTGCTAACAATGTAAGTGTTCGAGCCTAATGATATATGCCCAGTGGGCTGATACGCACAAACCTTACTGGTAGCTGGGATAACCAGTAAGATAGTCATTCAAACACAGTGACCTTATGACAGCAGATTACACAGGTAAATTGTACATTGCAATGTTATCACGTCCATAGTGTCTAGAAAAGCATTTGTGTCACACATTCACATCGCAAAAAACGTTTTATTAGGAATATTACGAAAGCAACGGCTTTATTCTCATTATTATTACCATTTTTATTATTATTATTATTATTATTATTATTATTATTATTATTATTATTATTATTATTATTATTATTATTATTATTATTATTATTATTATTATTATTATTATTATTATTACCATGTTATTATTAGTCATTATTATATAATTATGTAATAATATTATAAATTATTATATAAAGATAAAAAATTTAAAAAAATTAAATAAAATACATCAAACGCTGAAAAGGTCCAAGTTACTTAGGATCTCGTCGTCACGAGACCCTCTTGAGCTGCCAGCTGCTCTCCCGTCTCCTGATTTCGCTTTGACGCGCCTCACCCTGCTGTTCAGCGCTTCCTTCACTCTCTTCCACGCATTGCCTTGGGACGATTGTTCAGGGCACGTACATAAATATTCTGTACAGGCACTAGAACTATACTGTTATTATTTCTTCATGTAAGGTAGCTGTTCAAAAGAGAGCTCACCCGTTTCATGAATATGCACCGATCACGTTCGACCGAACTCCGTCTGATCCACAAGGCACATCTAGCTTCTGCACATCGTCCCCCGCCTACACTTCGCGCTTCCGCTTCGAGGCCAAACCGAAGGCATTTTGATTCAAGCCTTTGAGTTGCCGCAATTCTGCGACGTGTTTGGAACTGGCGTAAGTGTAGTCGATATCAACTGAAAAGATAAATGATAGAGAGGAATGGGAACAAATGTAATGTTCCATGATCGAATATTTCTGCAAGTCCTGCCATGGTCCTTTTTCGCCGGATTCCTCCTTAGGATTCCATCATCATTTTCTCTAGTTTATCCTGCTTTCTGGACTATTGATACGATCATGGAACTCCTGAAATACTAGCGTCAATGATTTTCAGACGTTCATAACCGCCTTACATTTGCAGCATCATCTCCTTCATCGACGCGACATTTTCACTCAGTTCTATCAGCCTTGTTGTATTCTCCCTTATCCTGGCGTCCTGTTCTTCGTACATCCTTCTTGAAATCTCGAAGGGGCTTCTGCTTCGCACATTCGCGGTGGAGACGTCGAATAGTTCTTCTACCAGCTCTCCATCGTCTGTCACCGATGATGCCTTCATTTCTCATAGCTTCCTTGTGACCAGTGAAGAAGAACCTCAAAGAAACAATAGTGCTGCTGAAGTATGTGTAGCGAGGCGCCCCGAGCATACCTTCGCTTTGTAGTAACGCCCTTCCCATTTCACTCTTGCTGATATCTCCCACATTCGAGCCCCCTGTCACTGATGCCGTCGTCACCACACCGCTAGTGCGGCTATGCAAGAAAAACACCAGGCAGAAAGACATGATTGCACTGAAGAAGTGTGCTGAAGACGATAATTGCAAAAACGCACATCAATCGAGATTGACCAACAGGTCATAGCAGCAAGCAGGGTACGCCATGATTTTGGACCTCAAGACAGAATCGTGTCTCCCCGCTCAGGAGGAAGGTCATAAGACCAGGGCTCACTGCGCAAGAAGTACGGTGGCCCCACAACGACGCTATGAAATAGTAAACACCATTACAATACACTCGGAGCTCTCGGATCTTTCTGAGCAGTATGGGTACATCCATATAGAGGTGTTCAGCGCAGGGCCCAATGTGAAGGGGGGGGGGGCAAGCAGTGGCACTCATATTATCTATTTACCCAATTCCACCTTGAACGTCTGTGGGAACCCAGTACGGATGGTCATGAAGTGTATGCATATGACTTTACTAACAAATCCATTGATCTAGAAGTGCGCCATGGAATTCCGGCAGTGCCCCAGCGTCAGTGAAAGATAAGAGGGACAAGACCGGAAGGAACTCGATACTACACATTGTCATGTTTCAACTCGAACAGACGCTCCACGCTAATCGCATTCCTCCCCTATGGCCGTCTCTACTCTGACGTTTCTTCCTCCGATATCACCGCTGTCCCATTCCACCAGTCACCTCCTAGTTTTATTAACTGTAGCAGCTGTTTGTTGCTATCAATTAGAATAGGAGCGAAGGGGCGGTATTAGCCGGCATTCCTCACTAAAAAACAGAAATTCGAGCGGGGTGCAGGGAGATGTGCATAAACACATGAAATGGAAAGAAAACCGCGAAGTCAGTAATCAGAAAAATTCTTTCACGGCACCGAGTACCTGTCGACACAGTATTTCTGACCAGATACGTCCGTCCCTAATAAACACAGCTCCCTGATGGGATCCTCCCAGCAATGCTGTACTCTGAATTCAGGGCAAGACTGACAATGTGGTCTTTTCTATAGTCAGGTCTGACATCATTATCACGCTAAAAATAATCCATTGAACTATGAAATCACGTGGGGATCGAACCAGTTCCCTGGATAGCTCCAGCTCTTCGACGGGTTATATTACAGTTTTGGATAAAGTAAATGCGTCTTAGATGTCAAAAGTATCAATGTTTGATCTTCTCAGATGGACCAAAAGCATGGAATCCAAGAGCATGGAACTTTAGGCTAACCGCTCTTCAGTTCACGTTCGCCTCTTCGCCAGCAAAAAGTAAAGGAACTTGAGAAGGGATTGCTGGTTCTTTAGTTCCCATCTTCTCAAGTGGGACCGCGCTCGCAAATGCTAGGAACTCCATAACAGACTAAATTCTTGCCAGAAGCGTTGCGCTGACTGCTGCGCTGACCTCTTTATCCGTTCTCTTTAAATGCGTATGACGATGCCAAAGGCAAGGAGGCATTTCGAAGATTACTTGATTGTCAGTGTCTTTAGGAATCCTAATGATCCACTCGTAGTATACTAGTGAATTTCCAGATTTCCAGTATTGGTATCGATCTGGCGTTTGCCAGCGTTCAGCAATGGCCGGGAGTAGAGAGTGTAGGGATGCAAGAGTGCCCGCTGTTTGCCACCCTCTTACTTCTCTATTCTCTCTAATACCGGTCGGTGATCGGCGATGGAATGGTGACAAATGCTAGATCACTATGCTCGACCACAAAACTGATAAAAAAACACATGAATATCCTCGAAATATCCTCCGGCTTTGTACCGGAAAAGCGCAGTTGTTCGAAATGGACAGATACCACGTATTTATCCTTGATTAAATACCAGCACGTGGCACGCGGCCTCAACTGGTGTATTGCAACACATACGCTTTGTTTAGCGGAGATAGAGTGGTCGTACTTGCGGACTTACAGCATAGTGACGGCTTTGAAATAGCTGATAGTTTCTGTTTTCTCTGCAGAAAGGACTCGCTGCTTGCAATTGCTAATGGCACTAAACTAACGAGAATTTTTTTTGCCCTACTTCAAGCCAGATCTCGATAATCCTTCGTTGACCCAAAGTGACGTGAACGTCATGCCCTTTCATTCAATGGGTGTCGAGCGCTGGTTGTTCAGTTTAGAATTAGGTTGTTGGAATTACGAAACGTAGGTATATCCTTCATTCAGCCGGGTTTCTAGATAGAGAACAAACTTATGGTTGACCAGCTTAGACCAGGATCTAAGGCAATTTTCAGGTGATGAGAATGACATGGACCAGTGCTATAGCCTTTCAGAAATAAGGGTGGAATAGGACTTCTCCATTGATAGCCGAAACACGACTCCACCGCATTCAATACCTCCATCACGGCTGAAAAATAATTACTAATGCGTGAACCTCAGATCAAAAGAAAATCAAACTTCTTTGCCCACCCCTCACCCCTCCCCTTCGAGTTTCCCAAACTTCTTCTCGCCTTTTCCCGGATCCCTCCCGTCGACGCAGATACGACTGTTCGCACCTTGCCGCTTCCGGGTACGACTACCCTTAGTCCGCCCGAGGAGCGGTGAAGCGTGGCGCTCCGAATAAAAGGGTTTATGGGCGCACAACTCGAAAATTTTCCTTTCGATAAGCCATGCACTTCACATCACACGAAATGTCAGAGGTGTCCGGAAGGTCCTATTCGTGTGTGCACCACTAACGTGTTACCAATAGCTGGATGGCAATCGCTTTAGATGATGTAGATACTTCTGGGAGCATGATGTGAAAGGACTGAGAACATGAAAATCATTCTTGGTTTCTTATCAACCAATCTTGCTGGAGAAAAGTCATGCAAAAAGAGGCAATTAGGGAGAAAACTTCATTTAGGCGGATGAGGAACGAAAAATGTTTTAGACGTGTTCGGGAGAAAGAAAGAAATGAGGACAAACTGCGCGCACGCGTCTTTTATGCTCAGACCCTCGGGTACGTGTCGTGTGGGGTCGGCTTTATTGGCACTTTCGGATACATATGTAATGTAACCTGAGGGCTGCGGCGAGTTACTAATTAGGACGCGACCCATAACAACTTCGCCCTCCTACCACACATTT
>MU934512.1:0-17542 GCA_036418165.1 Cooperia oncophora
CTATGGACCAAAACAACTTTTCAATGCGTAACGGTAACATGGATTAGCCTGCGGTTTTCTTATCGGTTGTTCCCTCCTCCTTTGCTGCGCGTTTCTACTCAAGCGCGCGCTACGCACCCCTCCCTGCACCCCTTCGTGGCCCCTCTCCTCTGCTCACTTCCCAATCACGTTGCTCAGCGCTCCGGCTGAGCACGTGCAGGAGAGGGAGGCAGGGCGACCCGGTACCCCACCCTGCCCCCGCACGAGCACACGTCCAGCTGCCACGCCAGCAGCTCGTGCAATGGCTCGGAGTGTACCGAATGGTTGTCTTATATAGCGGAGGCTGTTATCACAATCAAATCATTGGACTGCTACATCCTCCCAGTCGGTTACCGGTTTCTAGCGGTGCGTTTTCCGCCTCCTAGCGATTCAATTACCCGTGAAGTATTTTGCGGACGGACAGACAAACAAACATACATACATACATACATACCTACAAACCTACATACATACAAACATACAAACCGACACACAAAGTTACTGGTTTATTAGAATCTGCAATGAATTCTGACCATTCTTCAATTTTTTGGCGTATAAACGCCCTAGCATTTATGCGCATTCTTCGAAAATAGGGAAAAACTGCTTTGTCCCACGCGGCAGACACGCGAAAAGGCGCCTCGTCGCCAATGTGTTAAAGTTATAGATCGCGCCTGTCGAAGCCAGGCCAGTTCGGCGAAGCCGAGCTAAAGTGAAGGAGGAGACTGGTGGTTTAGGTGTTTCTTCACTATGCCTCAAATAAAGAGCAAAATAAAGTCATAAAGAGTACTTGTCATGGTATGGAGAGAGGTATTAGGTTGTCCGGAAAGTTCTCAGCGTTTTGGGTGTTTCACTTTAAACGATCGTAACTTTTTTAATACTCATCGGATTTAATCGAAATAGGCACCATTCGAATCAGCACACTTTTGCCAATGTGACAGCAGTCGAGAAATCCCATCAAAGTAAAAAACTGGGTGGTCGAAAATTCACGAAATCCACTAAGGCTTTTTTGCCTGGTCCTGATTGATGAAGTATTTTCCAGCAAGGGAGTTCTGAAAATGTTAGAAAAGGTGATAGTCGGTTGGCGAAAGGTCTGAAGAATATGGCGGTTGAGGTAGAACTTCAACCCCCAATTCGTTCAATTTATGGATAGTGATTTGTGAAACGTGTGGGCGGGCGTTGTCATGCTTTCTTTTGATAAGTGTTGGCTGCATCTGACAAAATTTTCGGTACATTCGTCGATTTCTTCACAGTAGGGTTCTGCTGTGATGGTTTGGCCTGGTGATAAAAAGTTATAGTGGATCACACCAGCCGATGACCACCAAGCCGTGACCAGAATCTTTTTTTCGTGAGGGTTCGGCTTTGAAAATTACCTCGGTGGTTCGTCGAAATCCAACCACTGTCCGGAACGTCTCCTGTTATCATACATGACCCATTTTTCATCACAGGTGACAATTCGGCCCAAAAACAGGTCGTTTCTGCTGCGCAAAAGCAATGCAGAAGGAACCTCGAGACGTGCCGATTCCTGCCGGTCACTCCGATTGTGGGGCACCCAATTGTCGAGTTTTTTCACCTTCCCAATGCGTTCCAGACCATCTGCAACAGTGGATTTGCCAAGGCCTAGCTCTTCTGCTCTCTCGAACTGTTTGGGATGGGTCAGCCTCCAAAATCCCCCTAAAATCCTCGTCAGATATTGCTTTAGGTCGACCGCTATGAGGTTCATCTTCAAGGCTGAAATCTCCAGAACGAAATTTGTTGAGCCATTGCCGCACAGTGCTTTCTCTAGCACTATTGGGCCCCACACCTGGTTAATTTGTTGAGCTGTTTCGATTGCGGATTGCCCCAATTTATAGTCGAAGAAAAAAATCGTCCGAAGTGCTCTTTTCACATGCTTGAAAAAAGGGGGTTTATCAAGCAACCAGTCGGATCGCACGGCTGACGCCGAGCTCTCCTCCTTCTTTTTAGCTCGGCTTCGCCGAGCTGGCCTGGCTTCGCCAGGCGCACATCATAACGGGATGGAATTAGTTAATTGTATGAGCTGCTCATATTGCGCGGTAGTGGTCGAATCATAATAGACAGAGTAACCTAGCGAAATCTGCACCCCTCAGAGTTGCGGAAGGCGTGCTGGTTTCGGCCATAACGCCCATTCTATACGTAGATCTCAGAAATAGATAGGAAGTACAGAATATCAATATGTTGCACAGTAGATGAACAAATTCCGTTTTTTTTACATGCATCATAAAACGATGGGCGATTAACTTGTCGTACATGCGTTATTCGTTCTCATCAGTGATTTGATGTTGAAAAGCAAAAAAAATATTCAAGTACTCACTGAACGCATAAAGTGTGTTCCAATATTGGATTTTCTCCAAACTTTCCTGTTTCAGGCGAAGTATATACCCCCCTAGTGGGATGAGTACATTTTCTAGTGCTATCAGAGGAGTGATGGCTGTGGGAAAATTTCGCTTACTGAGAGGCTTTTTTGGCAGTGTAGTGGTCAGAGATGTCGTGAAAATGTCCCCTTATCTTTACTTATCAATTGATAAAATTGCTTGTCACTCGTCATCAATGTCGCTATCACTAAAACTCCATAATTCGTGGTGTAGGCTTCAGCGTTTGATTGAACAACAACTGCATCGTTCTCTATCAGGCCCTATCAGCTGTTATCATTTCTTGCCACCCGCCGTCGCATTCTCCACCTTCCCCTTGATATCATTTG
This sequence comes from Cooperia oncophora, assembly GCA_036418165.1. Lineage (NCBI taxonomy): Eukaryota > Metazoa > Nematoda > Chromadorea > Rhabditida > Trichostrongylidae > Cooperia > Cooperia oncophora. Next base: position 2,735 of record MU934512.1, read on the forward strand.
CTGAAATCAACGCCTAACTGCTGTGTACCGCGTTATGAGTATGTTGTCCTTTCCACTCTAACTCCCTTTATCAGCGGCTAGCAGTTCTTGTCACCCACATATTCCTGTGCCATAACCTATATCATACCTTGAAAAAACGCCCCAGTGTTCCAGTCGGACCGTCCCTCTGCTTCCTTCTCTTGCCCTCTGCTTCCTTCTCTTGCGCATGCTCAGATCGGGCTGAGCACGCGCAGGGGAAGGAAGCAGAGGGGGGGCCCAGTGCCCCCCCCCTCTCGGCCCCACCCCACCCTGCCCCCGCACGAGCACACGTCCAGCTGCCACGCCAGCAGCTCGTGCAATGGCTCGGAGTGTACCGAATGGTTGTCTTATATAGCGGAGGCCGATATCACGATCAAAACATTGGATTGATACTTCCGCACCGATTTGCCTGTTTGCCTAGCGGTCGTTTTCGCCTCCAGCGAACTCGAACCCGTGAAGCATTTTGCGGACGGACAGACATACATACATACATACATACATACCGACAAACCGACACACAGAGTTAGTGGTTTATAGAATAGAAGGATAGGGATAGTGGGATGAGTACATTTTCTAGTGCTATCAGAGGAGTGATGGCTGTGGGAAAATTTCGCTTACTGAGAGGCTTTTTTGGCAGTGTAGTGGTCAGAGATGTCGTGAAAATGTCCCCTTATCTTTACTTATCAATTGATAAAATTGCTTGTCACCCGTCATCAATGTCGCTATCACTAAAACTCCATAATTTCGTGGTGTAGAGGCTCCAGCGTTTGATTGAACAACAACTGCATCGTTCTCTATCAGGCCCTATCAGCTGTTATCATTTCTTGTCACCCGCCGTCGCATTCTCCACCTTCCCCCAAGCAAGGCAGAATGAGTTTTTAATCAGCAGTGAATGTACAAAAAAATAGGTGCACAAAACGCTGAGAACTTTCCGGACAACCTAATAGTATTGAAGGTATTTAATTGATTATTGCAGCGATTAATAAAGTCATAAAGAAAGTGGATAGTGTGGTGGGCTCTCAAACAGCGGGATGGCTTGTGGATCGGGCCCGTTAGGTGAGCAGTTTTCGCGTTCTCCGGAGCTACGCCTCCTTGTATTTTAGCGTGCGTGATGTTGTATATATCATGACACCATTGAGAAAACTCTTGGTGGAAACTGGGCTACGGAGGTTCATCAACGCCCTGCTAACTAGTACGACACTCAATCCTGATTACGGCGCAACTTGTCGCCTACTTGTTGCAGAGCTTTCTTGCACTGTAATCGTTGTCAACCCGAACGCATCTGCTTAGCGCCATGCTGTCTCCAAATGGCTTCAGCGCTAAAAAATGTGACAGAATCGTGATAAGGGCCTAATACTTCTCTATGCGAACTTTCAGCAAAAAATTGTTTGGAGTCAACGCACGCAGCGGAACTTATCCCCTTCACCTCTTGAGGTGTAGATTTGTGCAATACATAATCTGTCTTTGTTAGTTTGTAGTCGTTAATCATGAGTGTGCATGCTAGTAAACGGAAAGGTTCACGTATCAGATTTGGATAACTCGAATAGAAGAGGTTCGCTGAAATTCTGTACATGGGGGATATTAATGGCCCTGGCACGATTTTGACCTTTATAGTTGGCCCCGAGGCCATGTTTCGTCAACATGGCCCTGGATCACTTCAGGTGCGGGTGGGGTGCTGCGAGAACCACTGTAAAGACTTCAATGCTACCTCACAGTGTGCCAAATAAGGTAGTCTTTTCGCCTAACTTTGCTGTTTCTGGTGCAGTGTAGACTAAGATCTCATTTGCTATGCATGCTCAACTCTAGAAACAGAAAAGAGAATAGAATTATGGCTCAGAATAACTTCTCTTCAGCGAACTTTTCTCTCACTTTTTTGCCATTCCCAGGAACCCTCAGCAGAAGCGAAACTCATTTTTACAATCCTTCTCTGGATCTTTACACTATAGTTCTCTGCGGACGGTTGGGCGTGTCAGCCAGTATGAGTGTGTCACCCTATCAAAGCCGTTCTCTGCCTTCTTGTTGAAGAGCGTCTGCGACAAAAAGTGGTAGAAGACTAGTAATACGAAGGATATGATACAGTATTGTCACTTGCCCGCTTCAACAACTGGTGTAGAACGAGTTTGGCACCGCGCCAAACGCAGCCGCACTGACACGCCCAACCGTCCGCAGCGAACTACACTATACACCATGCGACGAACCATTTCCGAAAAATCCGTGCCACAACCTGAATGACTTTCCTTGCTAGACATAGAGCTGGCACGAGGGGGGGGGGAAATAATTGGGAGTCACTTGGGAGAGGGGCTGTGTTTCATGACACACACCCACACAACTGATGAACTGTACTGATCCAGCTATCCTGCTATCCTCTGTATATACTAGACCAGTCGGATCGCTCGGGTCGCCGGGCAATCCTCGTTCCTTTGAGCCAGGCTTCGTTAGACGCTCTCTGTTTTGATGAGTCTGGATGCCTTGTAAAGGGGCATTTTGCTGCAACATTTGAAGGGGTTCGACAGCCAAATAATTTAGGTGCTAGTAATATAGGATAGAGTGAACTACGCAGCCTAGAGTCTATGTCGTTCTCTCACTTTCCATCACAAACAACAATCACCATGCTTCGCAGCATGTGATCATGTTACGTTCGTCTTCTTATGCCAAAAGCCTCAGATTTGACAATACCCGAATCCATCTATTGACTGGTACATGCCGAAACATGACGAGCACACCAATTCTCTGTTCCCCACTACCACGCGTACTGTAACACTCCTTGGAAGTCACACATCCTTGATAACATTCACTGACTGACGGGTAAGTTTGAACAACACGACAGCTTAGCAGCCCTGCATGCAACAGTGAGACACTCAAAGTACCCGCTAATGTTGTTGATGTGTCAAGGATAAAGTATCAGTGATGATTTATACAATGGAGCTCAACTCAACCACCACTTTTCGGAATTCGCTCCCTTCAGCGGTCGGAGAACTCACTCCGAATGAAAAAGAAGAATGCTGATAAGCACGACGAATGCATAGCTATTTAGTATTAGTACTGCGATTGTAAGCAGTGTCGGGGATTCGCAGTGAAAAATTATCACTACTGGACATAGGCTATTGCCACCTTCTGACATTCTATATTTTGTTCTTCCTCACACATTCGGGACTTAAGGCTCAGAACTTGCCATTCGGGACTTAATTAAGGCTCAGAACTTGCTGCGTCACTCATTATGACTTCCGTGAACTCCTCCTTATCAAATCTCAGCGGGTATTCTCATCCCCCTCTCATCCACCAATCAGTCTGCTTCCCTTGCTATATCACTTCTTAGGACCAAGATCCTGCAGTTGCTGCAAGCTACGAAATTGATCACTCTTTGCGGCCGGGTCATCCGCAGACAGGGTGCACTAAATCGAGCAAAGTGGCGATTGTCGATCAGAACAACGGACCCTGCAGCAGCGGGACAAGGCTAGGAAGAAGAAGAAGAATAAGAAGAAGAGCGGAGGCGATCCCTTTCTGCCACTATATCATTTCTGGCAACTATAAATCCTGCAGTTGCAGCAATCTGCATCAGATGCCATCGGCTCCTCCCAGCACAAGTATACACATCTTACCGTGCATATCACTCCTCAAAATTGAGGCTCTCAGCTGCTACATCCTTGGTCACCTTCCCCTTCTGCAGTCCCTTATCTAATATTATGAGGCGTTATCACCGATTGTCACCGCCCTAAAGAGTTCCTGCCCTGCCCTGTATATCACATCTTGGAATTGTCATCCTACATTCTACAGCTTCTCTCATTTTGTAATCTCGGCATGTTAGTTCTTCTTATGTTCAGTATGTTTTGCTGTGCCTTGCGAGGTTTTCAGGTGGAACAACTTTATTATTAGCGACCTGACGTTTCGACGTAATCGGTTTTTTCAAAGGCCTGAAAGTGTTTCGACTAATAGAGATGTGTTACACCGCCAAGGGTCCACCCCGGAATTTTCGATGACATGGTTCCCGAGAATCCCACGCAACATGAAAGAACACTCACCTCTGTTCCACCAAACGTTATACCATATGTCAACCACTAGCGAATGGGGCTTACTACTGCGTCTCCTTATACATACGTATCAAAATACGCAGACGCACGGCCCTGGTGACCTTCATTGTTTCAGTGCAGAAAGGTATAAATGGCAGAAGTTCATTGGAAATTGACAGACGTCGTCTTGGTTGTTCATGCAAGGGAATTCGAACAGAAATCTACACCAATATTGTGCATTTTATCTCGAAGTTGTGACCGTTAAGTACCTCAGCTTTATGCTTACACGGGGTAATCTAAGATTACCACGCCTCATGCTAGGTGCTCTTCAATACGTTTACCCCCGAACGTACAGGTGAAGCAGTCTTCTAGTATGCACTGCTTGTCGTACAGCCTCTTTTGAACTAACTGCGGCTCGATATCGTAATGTTCACTAATGGAACCACATCTTGCAATTGTGCTCTAGAGAGACTCTTTCGTATTGCAGCACAGACTTTGTCAGAGACGGAAGACATAATGGCAATTTGTGGTGGCGCGGATTTTCTCGCGCATTAGTGTGCTGCATTCCACGACGCTGTGGTAGCGTATAACCGTTGTTATCAGCTGTCTCACATGCTAAACGTGGGAATTCTTGACGTTGAGCTGCGCCTGTGCACGAGTTAGTTGTTGGTCTCAGCATGTTGTTGACAGCTAGACGTTGAAGAATGGTGGATGGGCTGACATGGCGTGAAGTAAGATGTTTTTCGAAGTTGTTTTACGGTGCTGATTACATTGACAATGTCTCCGGACACCTTTACCCTGTGTGTTGAGGGAGCCAACCCTTACTTCGCGTGAGCTTAATGTACTGTGACTATTCATTCATCATAAGAAAACACCCGTTCATTTCGGACTGAGTTGATGTTGCAATGAAGCAGTCATCGATATCTACAGTACATTGGAGGACAGCGTTCTAATGCCGTTTCTTCTATTCTACCCATGAAGCATACTGCAAGAACCGTGTTAGTCGTTGACCCATGGCTAAGCCTCTGACTGCGGAAGGTATGTCCCCACCCATTTGAAGGTGTTGCAACTCAAGCACTCCTTGACCAACGTCATTATATGCACTTTACTGAGCCCGGATGTGTACTATTAGCATGCCTATCCAGCATTTCGGATAATTCTTGTAGGCCCTGCTCGTTTTGGACATTGATATAAAACGAAGTGACGTCGAGGGACTCAATTACCACACTCTTTCAATGTAAGAGATCGTAGCGTTTCAAGAAGTGCTGAGTATTGGACAGACGGAACCTTGGTTAACAATTGGTTCACAATTAGATTGAGAAATTGGACGTCAAAACTAACACTTAAGAGGGCCGCACTCTTTTCGCTACCAACTGTGATGAAGCCGCGTAATCGGGACTGTCTTAGAAATTTGAGGCTACACAACGTGTACAAGGAAAAACGCCCACGGGCTTCTCGAGCGCGCGACAGCCATTAGGCATACAACCATCGTTGGCAGTTCAGGTTAGCAGGTGTAAAATGTTTTGAAGAGCCTCCTACTTGCTTTTGTCAAATGATATCATGACATTTCAAGCATATCCAATGTCTCAATCACCTTTGGTACTATAAAATTGTAGAACTCTTCAAACTAATGACAGCTGACAGCCTAATGACAAAAATCGTATTTTTTTGCCCAGAAAATGACCACTGAGAGATTAGTTTGAGTGAGAATCGGAAAGAGCTAAGTCAGGGCTACACGAAGACTGTGGTGAATTCCCCAGCTAAGCTTCGGGATCTCGAGCAGTGTCGTTTTCCAAATGTGTGACCCTGAGCTGTGGTGGAGTAGGCAAACATTGCTCGGTTTTGGGACCAAATGGTAGAGCTTTTTTACCCTCCCCCCTCCCCCACCCTTTTGCAGTTGATTGCAATAGAGTTTGCTGGTTACCACAGCTTTGGAAGAAAGAAATGCGCTCAGGGAAGGGAGAAAGAAACATCACATACACAGTCTCACCCCCCCCTACTGGAGTGGTAGAATTGTGCAATCGGTTCTGTCCTTTCTGGGGGTCTAGCCGCTGGCGCTTCCGGGGGTGATTCACCCAGAGACACCTACTCCATATCCAGCGCTGTTCAGCCAGTACTGGAGAGAAGTTGTAGACAGCACCCATATGTGCTCCTTGTAGCATTGGTTAACCCACGAGAAAAGTTGACCGAAGTTCAAAACTTTTTTAAGGAATCGAGGTTCTCCCTCATTTGTGCTTTGGGACCAGTCAAGTGTAAGGACTAGATAGCAAGTTGATTTGTACGAATTGGTTTTAATCAAGGAACACAGTAGGTCCAAATCCAAGGCAGGTGGCCTCCTTGGACGAAGGTTTTCTCTCAGAAGTCACTCAAACGGAAGCGATCGGGCCGATTTAGCGCCGTACTGAGGAAGGTACCATTAGGACCTGACTCAGAGAACTGCCACTTGTAGATAAAACAACGTTGTGGCTTTGTGGAGATTCATATAGCGAAGTGCGTCGAAGATGATTAGTGCGTCGAAGATGATGAACTTCAATCACCTTTATGGATATGAGAACAGCGACTGCGAGGGACAGTGAAGAAGTTGTGGGAGGCTTACTCAGCACATCCCATAGAGAACACAACGGGATCTCGAAATGGCTACGGAAAGGTCTGATACGGGACTCAAAAAAATGCTCACGAATTTTCGAGACAACCGAAAGGCGCTATCAAGCAGAGGCAAATCATGGGGAAAACAACGATCGATTGTTGATACACCACGGATATCCTTGCTTACCAGAATATGGATATCTCTTCTTAGACAACAACTTTCTTCCCGGCACGGTGTGTTGCATTTAACAAGGCACTCGTGGAAGGAATCGGAGACACAGACAACTTTCGTCGACTGGCACATTGTGTTATCTTTCGGTTCAACTCGTCGAGATGCAATTGCGACAATCGAGGCTGAAATGTAAGCATGATCCTATTCCTTTACTACGAACAGTATCTGGATTTCTCTGCATCATGCGTATTATCCGAAGGCCCCCAACATTGTTAAATTGGTGGTTTGCTTTAGCCGAATAAGATGGTTACCGTTTACTGGGCCAGGTTTCGACTTCTTCTTCTTCTTCTTATTCAGAGTTTGAAAGAGTCGAGAATAGCTGGGGTAATCCACCCTCAAAGACAGCAAAGACTGAAGATAATTTCGACCTGCGGATAAACCCTCCGAGCCAATTTAAACCTTGCACAAACATAATCTGACTTCACAAATATAGGTAGGAAGTCAAGATCGGAATAAACAAACAATGAGAAACAATCAACAAAAAACTCAAAAAACAAAAACAATCAAGTCCTACGGGAAGGACGGTCTAGGTGGGAGCATGCTGCAAGATGGTCTATGATAATGTGAAAAGTAAGAATACGCAACATAGGTTCACCTCAAAGCTGTTCTTTCCCATGGAATGGCACATTACAGTAACGAAACAATGGTGAGATGTCAGTAGTAGTCACACTGTTATCTGTCATATGTCACATATCATCAGTTATGTAACACCAGCAGATCAGCCAGCTGCCGCTGCGTGCTTTCATTCAGCGTCACGAACCGGCTTCGCCAGGTACTACCCATTAAGCGATGTAAAATGCGCATTGTGTGCCAAGCGGTTACTGCGCATGTTTCAAGCAAAATTTAGAAAAGTTAGTTGAAATCAGCTCGACATCAGTGACCATCAAGACACATTTGGCCCCTGTTGCTAGCAGTCAATTACTGTCTTTCGATTATGATGGTTGCATGATGTCATTGACAAAAGCAGCTGGCTGGGTAGATAGCTGAATGGGTTAAAGTTGAATCAATTAAGAAGATCAGAGTAGCATACGGCGCTTTGTTACTTCCTGAAACGAAAAACTAGTGTTATGCGCGTCACTGAAATGAAGAAAGTCGCACTGTTTTGTACTTGCCAAATGCCTGCGGGAAGCCCGCATGTTACCAGCGAAAGGACATCTTTGAAAAGTTGTTTGCCTCTTCTTTTGTTCGATTGCGGATCTCTACATATTTAAAACACGTCATCATATAACTCATATAACTTTTTCAGTGGTTCACTAGCATCCCTTCGAATCCTGCGTTCCTGAGTACACGCTTCTATTTACAGGAAGACTCGCGCCATAACTCCCATATAGAGGGGGGCCAAAAAAAAGTCACTTTGCTCATTGACTTTCGAGGCGCTGTAAGTACACTTTAGTAAATTCTGATCGGACATTTCCACCACCATATTAAAGAGCATATTAAATACTATCATGACACTCCGCCACAGCCTTCTGGACGAGCGCCATCGAGAGATTCTGGCACGCGACCGCGATGTGGTGCCTGAGATCAGCGAGATAGTCGATTTCTCCGCCACCGTAGACCACCCTATTGAACTCCGCCCGAACTAGGTAATTGAGTGGGTTCAGGTCAGGGGACATACTTCAATATTACATCTTCTTCAGGTACGAAACGCCCTTCCATTCGAAGGCGGAGTTTTTCCAAAACCCTTTGATTCCATGTGGTGGCACCCAAACCTGTAGCAGTACAAGGTCTCCAAGAAGGTACGGGCGACGACATGTAGGGAGGATTCCTTCTCGAGTTTGCTCGATGTAATCGCCAGCGCTCACCTTCAGTCCGGGTCTACAAAGAAAATATCGGTCTTCCCATTCCAGGTACCCCGGTCCATACCATCAACTCGCGCCTCGGCGACTACGGTGAAGATGATGTCCTAGACCGTAGCGACGTTGTCGGAGCTGCTCGATGTTGGAGGTCTTCCAGATTGAGAGTACTGGTCTCCAGGTAGCTATCCATGGGTGACTCCACACTAGAAGTTTCGCAGCTGTTTGGAGGTGACATGAATTCCAAAGGTCTTCTCCAGTCAGGCTGCGACTGGAGATGACTTCATATTTTGGTGTACATGAAGGTGATGGGCGAGGCCAGCTCCTGCTTATAGAGGAACATCTTGGGTATCTTCCGCCCTGGTACTCGTATCCACGTCCTCTGTCTGGGCTGCGAAAACTTTGCTGATATGTGACTCGGTCAAAGTGACTTTTTTTGCCCCCCCCCCTGTATATTAGGTCATCCCATTCAAAAGTGCCGTCGGTTTTATTCGAATAAAACAAAGAGGAGAATAGATAAAAAAGTAATATTTTGGCTTCAAGTTAAGTAAATCCCTCCTTCACCAATGACCCGCTCCCAGTGCCCCGAAAGCCTTTGGACCTCTGGTACCTTCGATTTTTCAACAAGTGCGAGTAAATTGCTGTTGATGCCAATTTCGGCGAATGACAAAACATTGTAGCGTTTGCCGTCGGAGAGTACTCTCGACTGACGAGAACAATTGGAATCGCTCGGCTTTCTCGGTTATTATGGGCGAATGAGGCGATTGAACCCAGGTTCAGTGTTGTCTCTGTGCGCTCTGGCGGCTGAGCCACAGTACAGTTAGCATAGGGGTCCCGGACTATGACGAGTGCCTCTGTAGTTGTTGTGCTATCATCCATTTGTCGGTCTAATTGCTGATGAACAGGCAATATAGACCGACAGCGACGATTTTACTCTCTGTATAGCCGCCTAAAAGCACCAGTGTAGGGATCCTTCGCTATGTAGCTTCCTGTGCCCACGTAAGTTCTCATGGTAGACGGACGTTGGCCCGACGTGAGTCCTGTTTCTAATACGCTGTGTTTCCCTACTATTCCATCGTTCATTACTGAGTTACTAAGACAAGTAGACTCATAAACTTGTTAGTCCTTTCATGTGTTCTAGCAGTCTAGCAGCAGTACGGTCCAGCAGTAACCGAGCAATACCTTCTCACGGCGTTCAATGCTGAGGATAGAGAGTTCCTAACCTAGAGAGAGTCACTTAAAGGTGTCACGCATGCAGGCGCAAGGCCCCGTACGATACTGGCCAGGTCGGACGTAGGTAGCCACGGTAGTAGAGCTGGTGCATCGATCCCCTTGGAAACTCAAAGTGTGGCCTGCGAGCGGACACAGATGCGCAACATGGTGCATCCGACGATGGCGAAACGAACCCGTTCGGCCATCGATCCACCGGTAAAAGACGTCACTACCACTCTCGGCCGCGGACCACACAAGCACACATTCACCAAAGAGAGGTGAACAACGCAAGTTGATATGGAATTAAGTCATTAACTGGGGAGCTAATTGCGGTAGCATTCGGGTGTAAAAGAGTACTAGGGGTGGCAACTAGTCCACCAAGCGTCCATGCGCAGAGAATGCTACCAATATCCGGGCAAGTCGAAGGAGACGTGCGGAGCAAACGCCAGGTAGAGAACGAACTCACACGAAGGAAGCAGTCCGGCTTCCAGGCGACTTTTGCTATCCAGTGGAATAGCGAGCAAATGATCGCACGGGCAGATGCGGTAGTCGATTCGACATCCGTGTCAGCGGGCAACCTAGAGGCGCTCTCATTCCCCTATTGCGTGGCCCAGGGGCCCATTTGAGTAGGGTCGGTGTAATGTGCAGACGATCTAGGTGAGCTTTCACCTCCGTTTACTACAATGAAACTTCCGACGGCACTATGAACTCAGTTGCGCACGGAAACCATAATCCCTTCATTTTATAAACCAGTAACTTTGTGTGTCGGTTTGTATGTATGTAAGTATGTAAGTATGTATGTAAGTATGTATGTATGTAAGTATGTATGTCTGTCCGTCCGCAAAATGTTTCACGGGTTCGAATTACTGGAGGGAAAAACGACCGCTAGGCAAACCGGTAACTGATTGGTAAGGATGTATCAACCCAATGTTTTGATTGCGATAACAGCCTCCACTATTGAGAAACGCATTGCGGTAGCACTTCCGAGCCATTGCACGAGTGCTGGCGGGCAGCTGGACGTGCTGAGTGAGGGGGGCTAGGATGGGGGCGCAACAGGTCGCGCTCAATGCATGTGCTCAGCCGGAGCTGAGCACATGTATTGGAGGGAGGCAGAGGAAGGGGTCGCTTGGAGGGGGGGGGGGTACAGTGAGGGGTGCGTAGCGCGCGTTCAGATAACACGCAAGTCACGCAATGAATGAGGAAACAAAGCCGCTGACCAAAATTGTGCAAGCCAATCTATGTTACCGTAACGAACTAAGAAGTTGTTTTGGTTGTGATAACACTCTCCACTATATAAGAAAACCACTACACTCCGAGCCATTGCACGGGTTGCTCGCGTGGCAGTTGGACGTAAGCGCGTGCAAGGGGCAAGGTGGGGGGGGGGGGGTGGAGTGGCGAGTACGGAATGGGGTGAGGTGAGGAAGGTGGGAGTTAGTATCGAGTGACCCCCTTCTCCCATCCTCACTCCCTTGCGCGTACTCAGTCGTCTGAGCCCATGCAGGGGAAGGAGGCATATGGATTGAATCGGGCAAACTGGGTACAGTAAGGGGATGCGTAGCGTACGCTTGGATAGGAGCAGGCGGCAAGACAGAAGGAAAGAACCGCTAGCAATTAGAAACAAAAGAAAAACAAATATTGGGGAAAGGAATATCACCTCAACATTCATCACAACGAAAACTGCAAGCTAATCGCCATGTTACAGCAACGAACTCAGGCCAAGGCTGTTTGATTGCTGAATCGCTCCCTATCTAAAGCCAACTGCCAAATGTGATAGAGTCTGTGCTATTGGCAGCAGAGCTGCTCGCTTGGAGCTGGACGTGAGCACGAGCAAGGCGGTGGTAAGAACAGTGGCGGCGTAGTGTCCCTATGTTGCACCAGCTGCTCACGTGGCGGCTGCATCCACGTGCGGGAGTGGGCGCCGGTTGAAATAGGGTCAGTGGGATATGATGTGGTGAGGGGGATACCAGATGAGAACGGCGATTTCGCGATTAGGAGCACATAGGCCTGCGGCGGTAAGGCGTCTACAGTTGCGATAAGATGAGAAGAAAATGGATCGACCACAATCGGAACTGCCGAACTCGATTAATATCTGCATTAATCGAATTATGGTGGTGTTTTGATAGTCATAACAGCCTCCACAACATAACACAACCATTTAGTGCACTCAGAACCATCACGGGCTATTCGCGTAGCAGCCGAGCGTGACCTGTAGGGTGGCTGATCGGGGAATAGCTGAGGTTAGTTTGGGGATAGGTGAGGTGGAGGGGTACCATATTGGCGCGACCGACGCTCGCCTGAACAGGAGCACGCAGCGACTGCGGACGAAGCATCCTTGGCTGTCACAAGATGGGGTGGAGTAAATCGCATTACATCGCATACCTACATTTTGGAACTTGATTATTATGAAGTGGCCGCTGCGATCATATTGGCGCGTTTCTACACATTCATATTGAATTAGCACCCAGACAGCGTTAGTCACGACTCTAAAGCAGTTGCATGAGCCCGGCGAAGCCGGGCTTCCAAGAAGGAGGAGAGCTCGGCGTTAGCCGGGCGATCCGACTGGTAGTAGTATAAAGTCCACATAAAGCAATTAGTCCTACTGATGTGGTCCAAGCTGTAGAACGAATATCATTAGTGACACTTACTCATGTAGGCAACAGCACTTAGAGGATTCATTTCCATTTGTTCAAGTCATTTTCTTTCAGTAACCATTCACTTTTGTTTCTTCACAAGTTTTTCAATGCTATTCATCCATTTCTATCATGGCTTTATTCATCATATGTTCCAAAATCGCTTAACAACACTCACTACAGCATGCAGGAGTTTTAGCAGGGACCATCTTTTACATATATGCGTTGACAATCGCCTCGCCGAAAAACAAGCAATTCACAACATAGAACGCAAGCCAAAAACGGTTTCAGGTTATCTTCAACTTGGGATTATTCGTGGCTTGCCTGTCACACCAGCGGAAAGACGATGTCTGCATCCGGCTATGTAATAGGTCAAATAACGAAGGCAGCCAAGGCGAAGATGATAGAGATCTACAACGCCGAAACAGCCATGGGAGCTTCGGCTACGACCCCAAAGCATCAACGGCATATAAACGTCAGTTGCAGGAAGAAATGGCAGGGATACTCTACCTTACAGAAAGTCTGAAAATGCGGCATGGTCGCACAGAGGTAGAAAAATGGCCGGACAAGAGAAATGGAAGAGGAAGCAAAACAATACGCTTTAGTACAGGAGTTCACCGAGAATTCGGAAACAATTCAGGCAGAAGCCCTTCTGTACAAAACATCGTTAATGCTTTCCTTGGCAAACAACCTCAAAAAATGAACTAGAAGAAAGTCTTATAACTGTGAAAAAACTTCGAAAAGCCTCTACAAGTACAACATATACGCGCAGAACAGAACAATCCAGTAACTGAAATCAAGAATTCCACCCTTTGATGGAGACTTAGTGGAGTTTCCGGAATTTTGATGAGAAACGTACCTCATTGCAGTACACAACAGTCTTAATCTGGGAAACGCCGCCAAATTCGTCCATGTGGAAGGCTTGCTATCAGGAAGAGGTAAGAGATCTAACTCCACGTCGCGTTCCAAACCCTAAAAAGTCAGGGTAACATTACGCGCGAGCAAGTTGAAGCTTTACTTAATACATACAACAGGCCGGAGGTCCTAAGGAACACACTAGTCAAACAGCTCGAGGATTTTCCTCACGCGGGAAATACTCCGATAGACCAACGTCACATGTTTTGCAAGGTAAAAGCGATATGGACGCAACTAAGCAATCTCAACGAGCAGCCTGGATCGACTCCCCTGATGAGAACAATACGTTCGAAATTCCCTAAGAAGGACAAGAGAAAAGTCGGTGAAATGGGATCAAAAAACGACAAGTGGACTACAGAGGACCTACTCAGGGCGCTCGAAAGCAACATAAACCAGCTAGAGATTATGGAAGACACAGACCCACTTTCCACGAGACAGTCAAAATCATACGCGGCAAGTGGAAAAAGGGAGAGCCCAGCAATTCGAGAAAGATCAGGGGCGCAAAGAATTTCAATCAACAGTCCGCAGGTGCCACACAGTGACGTGCAGCAACACCGAATAAAGCAATGAAAAGATCACGGTGCAGTATTCTGCTGCAAACACGGAACCGCAGTACTTCGCACTGCGACGAAGTTACATCACCAAACGCAAGAAGAAAGCTGGCGATACAATCACAACTGTATTGGAAATGTCTAAACTCAGGACACAGAAAACAACACTGCAAGGCTCCCCCGTGTCGATATTGTAAAAGAGATCATCAAGAGACACTGTAAAAGACCACTCCAGCCCAAGCCGTAGTCCACGACGAAGACCACAAAACCGAAGAAGTCCAACCGACAGCTATCGATCAGAAATAGATTCACGAAATAGATTAAGGACGAAATTCGCATCCTCAAGCCCCGCCTTCCGAAGAGAAAGGTCTCGCGTAAGAAAAGACGACAACAACGGAAGGATCACCACATAATAGAGCTGGATTCAGAAAAACATCAGAAAGGCACACTTACCCTAGTTCGTCACCAGATCCGCGTAGCTCTAGAAGGAGAAAAGAGGAAACAGAATTAGACTTTTCTGAGAGGTCATCCGATCAGTCCGACGAGGAAGTATTCCGCGTGAACATCCTACGAACAAGAACAGTACTGAACCTGGCGTCACGCGAAAGACAGAATACAAAGATCCTACTATATATAATCGGCTATGTCCGACTGTGTGTCTGTGTGTGCGTCTGTCTGTCTGTGTGTGCACGAGAATTCGTAGCGGAGCGTCGCAGAAGAGATAGGATGACAGTTCCAAGAAGTGATATACATGGCAGGACGGGAACACTTTTGGTGGGTGATAGAATGTGATAGCACCTGATAAGATTTGATAAGGGGCCTTAGACACCGAGGGACACCAGATTAGTAGTGTTCGTTGCA
>MU934525.1:0-12467 GCA_036418165.1 Cooperia oncophora
ACCCCTACGCCACGATGAGGCTGCGGATAGGATTTGTAGGGGCACGTGACGATAACCTATGTGAAATATCTTCTGAACTAGCGGGTATTCAGGAGCAGTGAAGAGCTTGTTGTGAAGAGAAAAAGTGTGCGCTCTGATGTCGGTTTTATTTCTGGGAAGATTGCGTTTGACAAGAAGTTATTCTCGTCTAAACTCGCCCGCGATTCACCCCTAACCCATCCGTAACCCATCCGAAATATTTCATGAACGGGGGAAGATACAGATTGCGAGTAGGTAGAAAACGGAACAGTACAGAGATGACGTTGAAATGTTGTCTTCCGTTTCCCAAGAGCCCTTCTCCTGAAAAAGTGATTAAGCTCGGAATACGCAACGCGATTCCCCCTCGTCAACAGTCAACGCTAGCGCTATTTTGTGCTCGGGAGGGGGGGGAATGGGTGGGCAGGGGCTACTCTCCTTACCTGCATGATGTTCCGACTTTTCACAGTAATCTAGGTAATCTGGAATTGATCTGTATAATATTTGTATGTAACTACTTTATTTTGTATTTAGGTGCTGATAACATAATTATGTAGTTTATTCACTTATATTGTCTTTATTTGATGACCCTTGGGCCTCAGTTTACCTGCTGACCGAGTGGCCTCCCTCGGCCGGCGAACAAGCGGATCGTCCGAAGAGAGGGCGGGGGGGGTCGTATCGGGACCTCGTTCCACAGGGGGAGGGGGTTGTACTGACACCACCATTTCACACACCATTTCACATATCACGGTGTTGAACCCTGTCTGCAGATCGCACCAATGTGGGACGCTCACTGATACTAGCCAAGGAGGCTATATTAACCTATAACAAATGTATTCATGAAAGTTGCTCTAAAATCGTTATGAAAGTACAGGGTTTGATCAGACTATATTCCCATCTCGGCACTGCTGCCGTCGAAGCTTTCAACCGCTAAACTGCTTATTTCCAACGGATGGTGTTCCGAGAAGTGTTAGCAGTAACAATGGTATTAGGTTGTTCCGGAAAGTTCTCAGCGTTTTGAGTGTTTCACTTCAAACGATCAACTTTCTTAATACTCATCGGATTTAATCGAAATAAGCACCATTCGAATCAGCACACTTTTGCCAATGTGACAGCAGTCGATAAATCCCATCAAAGAAAAACTGGGTGGTCGAGAATCCACGAAATCCACGAAGGCTTTTTTGCCTGGTCCTGATTGATGAAGTATTTTCCAGCAAGGAAGTTCTGAAAATGTTTGAAAAGGTGATAGTCGATTGGCGAAAGGTCTGAAGAATATGGCGGTTGAGGTAGAACTTCAACCCCAATTTATGGATAGTGATTTGTGAAACGTGTGGGCGGGCGTTGTCATGCAAAAGAATCGGACCCTTTCTGGCTGCAGCTGACGCAATTTTCGGTACATTTCGTCGATTTCTTCACAGTAGGACTCTGCTGTGATGGTTTGGCCTGGTGACAAAAAGTTATAGTGGATCACACCAGCCGATGACCACCACACTGTGACCATAATCTTTTTTTCGTGAGGATTCGGCTTTGGAAATTGCCTCGGTGGTTCGTCGGCATCCAACCACTGTCCGGAACGTCTCCTGTTATCATACATGATCCACTTTTCATCACAGGTGACAATTCGGTCCAAAAACGGGTCGTTTGTTGCGCAAAAGCAGTGAAGAAGAAACCTCGAGACGTGCCAATTTCTGCCGGTCACTCACTTGTGGGGCACCCACTTGTCGAGTTTTTTCACCTTCCCAATGCGTTTCAGACCATCTGCAACAGTGGATTTGCCAACGCCTAGCTTTTCTGCAATCTCTCGAACTGTTTGGGATGGGTCAGCCAAACGCCTTCAAATCCTCGTCAGGTATTGCTTTAGGTCGACCGCTACGAGGTTCATCTTCAAGGCTGAAATCTCCAGAACGAAATTTGTCGAACCATTGTCGCACGGTGCTTTCTCCAACACTATTGGGCCCCCACACCTGGTTAATTTGTCGAGCTGTCTCGACTGCGGATTGACCCAATTTGTAGTTGAAGAAAAATATCGTCCAAAGTTGCTCTTTTGACATGCTTCAAAAAGTCTTGGGAAAAGGGGGTTTATCAAGCTGAAACGGCAATTATACCATCAGATAGCGCAAAAAATTCTCTTCAGGATGTACTACTGAGACGCAAGGGAGAATGAGTTTTTAATCAGCAGTGAATGTACAAAAATAGGTGCACAAAACGCTGAGAACTTTCCGGACAACCTAATATTTATTCGTTAGTAAAGGGAACTAAGAACAGATAGCTACTACCTTAAGAAAGGAAACTAGTTAATGATAGAAGTTGGAACAGATGTACTGTCAATTATCAAGTCGCCAGAGTTAACCATAAGGTGCTCCTAGTAGTGTGAGGCAGCGTAAGAGCGCGTTCCTTCGCGATCGCGCGATCGCGCTACTGTGGGTGAAATTACACCGGGAGGGGTCATGTTCGTTCATGTTCAACTCAACTCAACAAAGTCGTACTGATATCACCATTTCTCACATCACGATGCTGTATCCTGCCTCCAATAGGCAGTTCCAAAAACGATATAAAAGTAGTTCGACCTTTTTTGATGTCTTTTATTCCGTGTTCATATTCGCAATACTGACGTTTGCAGAAACCGTCGAAAGGAAAGGTTGTGTATAGACCTGGAGGATGGCAGAACAAACAAAGCAAACACAATGTGACAAAAGTAAAGTGAATATCTGGAGAACTGGCAAAATCGGGGGAAGGGAGAACAACATCACCCGCTGTTGAAAGTTCTGCGTGTCTTACTTTTGGAACAAGATGTTCAATACTCCGCTTGAACGTACTCAGATGCAAAATTCAGTATAATAATTAGCATATTGTATATTTAGTACTATTTTACATAGGAAATAATAAATAACTCAAAGATATTTCGAAACGTTCCTTAAAATTAGGAGGGCGTTATGTACACAAAGGAAGAAAGAAGGAAAAGGAAAAAAAGAACAGGAACAATAAACATGAACGAACATGACCCCTCCCGGTGTAATTTCACCCACAGTAGCGCGATCGCGCGATCCGAATCGCGCGATCGCGAAGTCTGAACGCGCTCTAAACCACCATTGGTCACGGGATTTAGCTCTTCCAAGCTTTTATTCCGAT
Organism: Cooperia oncophora; assembly: GCA_036418165.1. NCBI lineage: Eukaryota > Metazoa > Nematoda > Chromadorea > Rhabditida > Trichostrongylidae > Cooperia > Cooperia oncophora. The sequence continues at coordinate 3,145 of MU934525.1, forward strand.
TTTCTCTGGCTGGCTGAGTATTAACAGTTTCTCTCCCTGAAGAGTTAGCTGTAAAATACATACTCTATTCTCTACGTTGCCAGCGAGAGCAATATTGAAGCGGCGCCAAACAAATGGCGTAAGTCTCTTCGTGAGATGTCGCGAATGCCTCTTCACACAAAGCGAGTCCCCTTGCTAATCCTCAATTATCTGCTTATCTTCTTCATTCCCTGTCACCTGTCACCTGTGCTCCCGTTGATCATCGAGTTCCTCGAGCGGGCGCCAGTAACGTCTCCATTCGTCCCTGCAACGTGCAAGAGTTGCCCAATGAACTCTCTCAGCTCGAGGGACACGATGAACTTCATACCGTTCGTTCAGAGCTTTCACGAAGAAGTCTGACCATCGCATAGGCGGTCGTCCAGGCGTTCGCTTGACATCCCGTGGAATCCAGTCGGTGACTGCTCTGGTCCAGCGGTCGTCCTCGAAACGCATGACGTGTCCGGCCCACCTGATCTTCGAAACCTTGGCAAATGCGGCGGCGTCTCTGATCTTCGATCGTTGGCGGAGTGCGGAGCTCCGGATTCCCTCTCTCACTTGCGTGTAGCGGGAAACTCCGAGCATCGCCCTTTCGATGGCGCGTTGAATAACGCCGACCGCATGCTCATCCTGCTTTCGTAGAGTCCAAGTCTCTGAGGCGTACGTCAAGGCAGGAAGGACCGCGGAATCGAAGAGGTGGGCACGGAGCTTGGTGTTCTTCGTCTTCTTCGCTACTCCCTCGATGTTCTTGAAGGCTCCCCAAGCCGCTCGCTTCCTCCTGCTCAGCTCTGGAGCTAGGTCATTCATCATATTGATTTCACGACCTAGGTACACATAGCTAGAGCATTCAGAGATGGTCGTTCCGTTGAGCGTGAATGGGGCATCAGATACCAATCCGTTTCTCATGAACATCGTCTTCGTTAGGTTCAGCCGTAGACCGATTCTTCCACACGCGCAGTCGAATTCAGCCAGCATTCGTTCCGCTTGCTCGATGTTTGGCGTTATCAAAACGATGTCGTCAGCAAAGCGGAGATGGTGTAGTTGCCGACCGTCGATCTTCACTCCCATGTCTTCCCATTCCAGTTGACGCATGACGTTCTCGAGAGAGGCGCTGAAGAGCTTCTTCAGCGCCTCTCTCGAGAACGTCAATCTTCTTCATTATCTCTTCGAAATTAGCCTTGATTGTTGGCTGAGGTTGTTGCAGTGACCTTATCCAAAACTTTTTCATTAAAAAAGATCCATTTTAGCGAATCACAGCAAAGACGTTATGCTACATAAACTCACCTTACGCACGGAATCAAAGCAGCTACGAGAACGGAATGTACATTATGCGGGGAGGCAATCGTGCGGTCTGTAAGGTTAGTTGATATTTGCACTTCAAACCAACTAATAGAAACCTGCAAGAAAAAAAACATTTCAGCTCTTAATAACTGACTGAACTGCCATTGTAGTGGTTATCTTAGAGTCTCCATTCTTCGTGAAATCAGTTTCGCGAGGTGCCCCGGAACATTCACCAATATTCGGCCCCTTTTTTAACAAGTCTTTAATGGACCTAGTCTCTCTAGCAAGCTCTTCAAAGCTTGCCATAGACACTCGTTGGTGTGCAGATTTTGACTCACTCGCTTCATGCACAGAACGTTGGTAACCAGTCTTAGTTCGTAGCGAACGTTTTTCGCTGCTTCCGGGATAGTTTTATTTTTAAGGATGAGATTTTCATGCCTACGTGAAAGAAAAGCGGGCAAACTTTCGAGAAAGTTAGCTACATAGTTATTTGTATGCTGTATATGTTACGAAAGATAATTATTTATCTTGCTCCTCGTTTCTGCTGTATTTACTTTTTACGAACCATATTCTTCCTGAACCCGTGAGATTCCTTTTTCTACTCATAAACTGAACAAATCAATTCAAATTACTGTCAGATGAACGCCAATTCTCTTTAGGGAGACAGTGGAGCCGGACTTTACCGTGTGGATGATAACGACCGAGCAACAATCTTGGGCGTTCTGAGCGCAGGGCATAACTGCTATTCTGTTCGAGACTACGGAGGTACAGTATTCGTTTTGACTTTGCTTGCGTGCTACTTCAATTCGGTCTGATGATGTGTTTACGAGAAGTGGACTTTTCTCCATGGTCAAAAAAGTACCTCGGAAATAACACTTTTCGGGATAGTATTTTCACAGGCTTGCAACCACCTCGCCTGTGTGGTGCTATGTGAAGGTTGTATTACTTGTCGTTGTATATCTCTACCATAAGATCGTTTTTAATTTTAATTAGGAGATTTTCTTGAGCAAAGGTGTTGGTGGGGGAGACGAGAGTAGCAGCGTGGTTGGAAGTCTAGTCTCACGCTTGCACTCTGATCTGCGGGATCTCGATCCCTATTCAACAAAAAAAAGAAAATCATCAGCAGCAAACCACCAACAGGACAGCGAGCAGCGCTTCAGTCACTGCGATGTAATAAATTGGCTGTTCGTAAAGATATACTCGCCTCCAGTTAGTATCGCCATAGAGCATTAGTATTTACAGTAGGTGATCGTGGTAGGATTGGGTTTTCTTTTTGGAGAGCGCCTTTCCGTAGTTCCTCCACAGCTGTCTTGTGCTGACCTTTGTTTCCACAAAGCCGCGCTACCCCTGCGGTGGAACGCCACCACGCGAGGCGTGCGCGCCGTCGTGAATCCTTCTGTGGAGCCGTGGTAGAAAACAAGAGCACTAGAATTGGCAGGTCGGTCGTTTATTCAAGTACTGGTTAAGTACGGTTCACCAGGAGTCGGGGAATGATCCCACCTCCCACCCCCATTCGTGTTCAGAACTTTTCGTAACGTATCTGCAACGGTGAGCTAGAGCTAGGTCAATGGGAACCAGGGCACATCGTTGGTTGGGGAATCCCCAACAGGGGGGTCGTATTTGGCCGCCAGGAGAGGGGGGGTCGTAGTGAGTGCGGCAGCCAGTAACGAGCAGCGCAAATTGTCAATGTGCTGAGTCCTGTACAACGAAACTTGCTTTGTAGAGAACTCGGATATGCAAAAAAATAGTACAAAACTTTCATTCATCAAACTAATCCGAAATAACTGCAAATATTAATAAGTCGACATCATCTCGTAGGTCCGTTGGTGACTAAACAGTACAAACAGTCTCTGGTTCGCTGCCAATGATATGGCGTGTCCGCGGTCACGCTTGGCGCTGAGCCAACCTGTTTTTTTCTCGACAAGCGACAGGACTACCATATCGTTCATATCAGACGTTTTCCAGCAGTTGGTCTCCTTTATCGGAGTCAGCGATTGGCGGAGCACGAATCTGGCAGCGTTGATTCATGTTCTGGCAGCGTTGATTTCATGTTCCATCATACGCAACGGAAAACACTGTAAACAAGTGCACAGGCTCGCCATGGACCTCCCTGAACCTTATAGACACATTTGCTCGCGTGAACAGACATTACGCACAAGTTGCAATCCCATCACCTCTGCGCGGCCCTCAGTGCGCGGCGCATCCAAAGTTGAACGTGATCGGCCCGCTAACTCCCAAAGAGTCGTTCTAACGAACCATATCCTGCTCCTGCTCCACCACAGGATACGTTCTACATGCGTTCCTGGCTATTCGAACACGCTCACTTGAAACGGTACACAGGAAACGGGTTTTTCGCGCAGCTGGGAGTGTTCCTCAAGAAATCCCCATAGCGAGATCTCATGAATCCCGAGAGCTTCAGAAACAGTTCAAGAGGTTTTTAGAAAGAGAAAATCTTCAAACACTCGAAACCGTTCTCAGATTTGTGAAATGTTGAGTTACAAAAAAAATATTGGTTCAAACCTGTTCAACTTAAACTTCAACCCTTCACTCCCCATGGAATCCCTATGGGCAGATTTCTCTGTGATTTTTGCGACCTTCATAAACGTTTCAGTACATTTAGGAAGTGCAATCCTTCCTCTACACGAATACGGTCTCCTCTTCCCCACAGGTCCGCTTTTGAGGAAGTTATGGTCCTTCAAAGACACCCTACTTTGCTGAAAATTCTCGCTCCATGGCTAAAATTGCCGAACGATCTGCGGTCACATCTGCAATTACATGCGCTTCTGCTACCGTACTCCAATAATCGGGGTAATGCATTTTTACGGCGGTTTGTATAACTGTTACGTAGTGAGACAAGCCTAACTTTCTCTTTTCCTCGTCCTCAATCTTGGGAATAGACGTTGTTAACACTGTGGTCGCTGATGGCCGCTCCCAGAGAGGGAGTCCACCTCAGGTTAACGAATGCTCATTGAATTTAATCGCGATACATCGTTATTATTACCATGTGTGTTTCAAAACGGCCATCGAAGAAGTTCATCATACGAGTTTCTCATAATACGATTGTACCGTTTTTTGTTTGCAATCATCTCTGTATTGTTCTATTATGTCATGACTTCAAGTCGTCCATTTAGTATGGGCACCTTCATACAAGTAGAATTTCATAGTGGGCGTTTCATAGTTTCATTTAAGGCGAAAAAAACCGAACGGCAAAAAAGGGGGGGGTCGTACCGAACCCCCAAAAAAGGGGGGGGGGTCGTACAGGCTCGACCAAAATCCCCATCGAATGCTGTGCCCTGATGGGAACTCCTGCGTTTTCGCAAAGGCTGCGCGCTTGCCGTAATTCCTTCGCAACTGTTTGCACATTTCTGACTGATTGCCGATTATGAATAGAAGGTGAATGGAATGAGATAACCAAGAAAAAAAAACTATGCAAAAGCCAGCTGTTTCCTTTCCATCTTGAAGTTGTTTTTTTTTCAGTTGTACCAGAGGACAATTTTGTCTCAGTTCCGAATATGCTGCCATGGATCAGGTCCATTCTCGGTAAGCAGTTACCGTCCGAAAAAAAAACTTGCACTGGGACGCTAGTTCATCACAGAAATTTAACATTTGGCGCAGTCAGCTGGAATGTCTTGAACTACAGCCGTGCTGCCCCACCTATCATCGAGGATGTTTGTTGCCGTTTTTTCTAACATAGATGCGTACAAGAAAAACTGCTTACGCACATCCGGGACTCTGCTCATTTTCGTGTGTGAGGGAAGTGTGTGCGCAGCCAAAGAAACATGTCACTTTCTTCGCTCAAAACTGCAGGGGTACGACACTCATGGGTGGCGAGACCTCACTGCCAACGCCATGTTCCACCTCGAGGTGACGGCCAGGTCAGCCACATATGCCTAACCTTATATGGACGGTCTGTTTGCCTGATGCCTCTGACTTCTGGTTGTTCTCCTTTCTCGTTGTTGCATACCCGTTCGCCTACGCATGAAAACGACCGTTTTCGGGGTTGCGTGTACAAACAGGTTTCCTCTAAGTAAGCACTCCCTTGCTAACCTGACCCGTGGAAAGTATCTTACGTATAGCAATCTCTTTCTTGCACTAATGTAACTTCACCATAGTTAGGCCTATAGTTATATCTTAGTGGTTGTCTCACCCTCCTGTTTCTACAGTAACCAGCGACGAAGACGTTAAGGCGGCCATTAGCTGAAGAAGCGCCTCTCACAAAGGGCGCTTCTTCAGCTGTATCACTTGTGCAAGGCTGAGATATGCCAACGCACCGATGCCCATAAATACAAACATGAAGAGTTGGGGAAAAATTTTGCCTGTTCCATAGCCCCCCTCCCTTGGATGGAATTTTTGGAGAGAAGTAGGAGAATACTAAGGTAAATTCTGGAAAAAGTGGCAGGAAGTTGGGGATAATTGAAGAAACCTTTCCCGTTCCATATTGACTATATACCACCCTTCGCCTTCCTGCCCTCCCCCTACGCATGCCCCGCTCGACGGAAAATTTTTGGGTGAAAAATGGAAAACGTGCCGCGACCCTCATTTAGGCTAAGGGGGGGGGAGGGGGAGGTACCCTGGCTGGTAATCAGTTGGAATTCTATAATTCATTTTTGGATCACTGTCCACGAACTGCAACCACAGAACGTGTCTCCAGTGACATTGTAATTTCGATATACACGCAATTCCATCGTTGTCGGCGTCTTGACATGTCATTCTGAGAGGTACCTTCCTGAATGTGCACGAGGGCTTGCTCGGATTTCAATACCATTGAACTATTCCTACCTCAGAAGCACATAACTTCTCTGCTGAAACTGTGCCCATAGTTGTTATACGATTTCCTGATCACGAATATGAAATACATTTTTGACGCTGGCGCCATTTGTTGAAGCCACAACTTTCCTCACCAAATTTAATGAAAACTTCTAGAAAGCCGCTAGAAAAAACCGGCCTGATTTCGGAAGTTGGCGATAAGAATAGTCCAATATTGCCGTACTTTTTACTTCCACGAAAAGTACAGGTTCTATGCTTCTCGCCATTTTCATCATAGGACCAAGCCTGTGTGAGAAAAGTTCCAGCCTGTCTCATTCATGGTTCAGCTGATAGCATTTCTGTAGAAGTGTTCCGAATGGTATTTCATAGAGGGTGACAACACCACCTACCGCTTGATTTTGTCTAACAACGCTCCAATATTACCATCAAAGCATAAGGCACGATTTGGCACTTGTTGTATTTCTAAATGAAGGATAAGAGTATCAGCATCACCGTAAGGCCATTTGCGGGCGGACGATTGCGGTGGACGACTGCGACGGCATGGTGCACCTTAGTTAGGCATTATTGCGGTGCCCTTGGTTGGAAAGGGCGTTATGCAGCGCTTGCTAAGCAGCACAGTATTCTTTCGTGCTAGGATAATCAACCCTAACGCCTTATTCAACGCTTTGTCGATTTATTGTGCCACCTGCCTCTGAGGTAACCTCAACAGTGAAGAAAGACAAGACACACGGAGCTTTTCCAGCGAGGAGGAATACCAGTTACATTGATCTTTCTTATTATGTAATCTCCCTTTTTCATTCCTTTGTTTTAGACTTCTATAGAACTGTAATGTTGTGCTTCTCGAAATTTTAGGAAAGGACAATTCATTGACCGGCCTTACTTTGCCCCGTACTGTAGAAGTGTTTCGAAACAAATGGCGCTTTCCACGTGCCTCCGAATTCGGGCCACTGGTACTTAGAAACTTTAGGCCAGTGAATGAATTGCATCACTCGAAAACTTCGCTAATGACTAAATTACACATTAAATAAAGGGAGAAACTAACATGCTGAGATTGCAACAGGAGAGAAGCCGTAAAATAACCTGTTCTGAATTTCAGATGGGATTGTACCGACATGGACTATTCACTTTAGATTCGATTTCGGCGAAGAAGCGTATATACGCCAGTGACACAAGTCTTGAATTCGTCCTTTATAAGAATAAATCAGTGGAAGCTTGTACATCTACAGAGTCAAAGGCTTCACCAAAGACTGTCTAAAATGGCATTGAAGAAGTCCAGAGTTCTGTAAAAAAGATCAGAGTTGAGAAATTATGTCTGTTTAGTAGTCGCTCTTTGAGAGATGCAGAAGCGTCGGAATTCGAGACTCTGACGCTGGCAAAAAATGAAAACGTCAGAGTCAGAGGCAAAAAATGCCAATGTTGGTGCAGGAAAAGCTAGCATGCTTGAACGCATTGCAACCCCGCTATTGACACACATTTAACTTTTGGCATTTTGGCACTGCTGAACTAATACTACCCAAAAATCTGGAAGAGAAATTTCTGCCTTAACCTCGCCTGCAGGGCTTATTGCAGGGTTTATTCCCCCCCCCGCAACTAGTATGCTTGCTGTTTCTAATGCCGGCGCCAATTCGACGTCTCTACCTTTCTAACCAAAACTGATGAGAACTTATAGAAGGGGACGAAAAATGAATATTACATTTGTGAACGGGACACAAAGAAGCCTAGTAGACAAGTTTTCAGGTTTTGGAGGATCTGGGCACTAGGCCATATAGAACCAGCGCTGAACCGGGTGTCATATTCGCGATCGAGGCACCGAATTGCTTCTAGGAGCAGAGTTTCAGCAAAGTCTTTTCTGAGTGTTTTTGTGTAGAAACAATTTGATAGTGTCGATCGGAATGAGAAATGAGCGATTGGGAGATTAGACTCCACCTAAACCTCATAATTTTCTCTCCAACGTCTCCAGTTTCAGCGGAGACATATGACACTGTAGAAACATTTTCGCTTAGACTTTAGACGTTTCCGATGATGAGATGTATAATGAAAGCTAAATGCGTGACGCTTCCTCATGTACTGACAAACGCTGCCATTCAGAATGGAATCACCAAATATCATTCCGTTGCGTTTTCAGGTTTGGGACTCGGGACTTTCCAGTGACGCCTGTAACGAAGCAAGAGGTGTTGTAGACTCTAATGCACCTCATAAATTCACGGCGCAGAAGTAAGTGTCTGCTCATACAAAGAATATTCCACAGAGCCACGCTACTTGTTAAGGACATTTTCGAGAGGTGGATCAGTCCCAGTGATGATCAGGGAAACCCTACAGGAAGGTTTGCAAAACGAATCACAAACCGAGAATGTTAGTCACAACGAGATTTTTCACAGCGGGCTTTCGTAAATGTCGCCACAGCGTTATTTAAATTCGGTCTTTTCGTTTTTGCAGGTACGCAAACTTCCTGCTAAAACCAGGTATGGATGTAACAGCTACTTCAAAGGGAACCTAGTAAAAGTCGTCTGTGTCTACAAGCAGTAAGGAAGATTTGCCCCAGCAAGCACGCAGTTGACAGGAAACGCTAGACAGGCTTCGCGCAAAATAAAGTTTCTCGAGTGTTCATCAAGAATGTGAAATACTAGCTGTCGGCATCATTTCCGAATGAATGTGGAACCTGACACGACGAAAAAATGACAGTAGCGCATGAGGCGGGTTCCTGTGATTTCAGCCTTCTGTTAAACTTCCACCTAAGGCTCCGCGATACCACAATGCACAGAGTCCTTTCTGGATTTTTGAGCTGTATTCAGTTTGAGCCTGAAACGAAACTGTTTCCCCTGCTCTCATGTTCTTTTCTTGTTGAACTTGATTCTTTTCAGAAGAAGCAGAGGACAGATATGTCTCAGTTCCCAGAATGCTGCCATGGATCAAGTCCATTCTTGGTGAGCATTTACCCTTTTTGGACACGGACGCTTGTAGGCCGACCTCATAATAGAAATTAAGCATTGAGTCGAATCTGAAACCACAGTCGCGCAGCCCCACACCTGGATAATTGATGGTGTTTTACAACATAATGCGCTGTCCTAATGACAAACTGTACACTCACCTCCAGGGTCATGTTTCTTGCCATGTGTGGGGTGAATGTGTCCACAGCTGCAGGAGCATGCCATAATCCGCTCAAAGCTGCTTAGAAACGAGGCTGGAGGGTAGTGGTACTTATAGTCCACCCACGCTGCTGCGAAGCCATCTACACGCCTAATCGTAGCTAGATAATCTAT
>MU934534.1:0-11038 GCA_036418165.1 Cooperia oncophora
ATTGCTTTTTGAGTCATGAAAGGCGAAGGCTTTTCTTCGCAGTTTTTTGACCTTTTCATTTCGTTTCGCCAATTTCCCACTATATAGCGCCCTGCTAATATTTTAGGCCGAACACTAGATTATCGTGCCAACTACCTTTAACTACCAGAATGCCAGCACCAAAAACAGTGAAAGGGCAAGTGTCCAGGAATGGGTAGCAAGGAAGTGGGTAGCGTCATTGTACGACTGAGGAAACGTAGGGAGGTAGGAGTTGAGAGGTTCAGTGCATATCTGAGGGAAGTGGTGGGCGTATGAGCGATGGAGCGAGTGTTTAGACGGGGGAGATGCATAAACATGTACAGTCATGATTCCGCAAGCGATAGTGCGCGACGGGCATGGCTTGGAGCATATTTTCCACTAGCTTTATCGGGCTCAGGATGGCATGATTTATCACGAGAAATTTGTAAAAAATCAAGTGGTTTTCAACGACGGAGCTTCAGTGGGACTGCTGAACTTGCGGCTATGAGGATTTCAATTTGGCTTTTATGAAGTCCTTGACCATCCTGTCTTTGGCACAGGTTTTTCTGCTCTCGTAGATCGAATATGCTACCAGAACATTTACCAAACACACGAAACCAACCATTAGTAGGTAAAACATAATAGCAATTATTTTCACAACATATTTGTGAAAAATGGGTGCCTTGGCTGTTCAGCAGTACTGTACATCTGCATCAGAGAGGCCCTCGGCATGAAGCAGCCGTCGCTGAGACTCCTCGCATTACCCTCAGATACGTACTGCACTTATTTCCCCAGAAAACTAAAATTACCTATCTTTTAGATTTTTGATTCTCCCTTTGAACCAATTTTTATTGAGCAGCCCATTTATGATCCTCCTCTTCCAGCAAATCTTCTCGCACCCCCCCCCTCCCCTACTAAAAAACGGTTTCCCCATTTCCAGATGAGCTCCTCGATAAAGTGTTGGTAAACTTCAGTGTTATTGAACTAGCCCAACTAAAGATAGTCTCACCCTCAGTGAGATGATCTAGCTAGTGGTGTGAGTAATTTAATTATTTGACGCCTCGCAGTACCAGCAAAGTAGAGGGACGAGGCGGAGAAGCTTTCCATAATCAGTCTTCCTTTTTATGCCAAAAGTTTGAATTTTGCGCTACCAGTTTTTATCTAGTTCTGATTTTTAGGCTGTAAAAAAGATGGCAAATGACATGTTAGCGAGGTGGACGCTGGATCCGCAGTGCCAGAAGGCTGTTGTTTTTGTGGTCAGTTCCACCATTTATACTCCACTGGCTTTCATTTTTTTTCCCTAGCCCGAAGTACCATCCACTTCGAGGTAATTAAAGGTATCAACGGATGACATGAAGTTCTGGGTAGCACGTGACGACAAGGTGCCCGTCTATGCCGATGAATTCACGGATATCTTCAACAGCAGGTAACCTTAGTGTTTTCTGCTCTTCTCCTGCGTCACTCGGCGTTTTTAGAAGTGAAGCATTATAGGGCAGTCCGTTTTAAAGTTTTGTCACTTTTCGCTTTTTTTTCAGAAGTCCCTTTTCCAACAGAATCAATATCAACAAGCGCTTACCAATATTATGCAGAACGCGTACTTGGTGAGATTTAAATTTTACTTCAATTTCACTTTCCATATCCGCATGTTTTTCCTTCATTATAGCAGTCAGTAAGGGCGGAGGTGGGTGTATTGAAAGCTGGCTGGCCTTACAAATACTCGCTCGCTTGTGGGTCGCTGGGTGCAACATCACGAGTCGTCACTCTTGCAGGCCAGCAAGCATTTACCCTTCGGGAGGGTAATACAGGGTACCAGATTTCGTTCTGGAGACAGAAGCACTAGATTGACAGTGCATACATGCGGCTGGCGCCCGCAAGTATGTGGGGCGTGTATAGGCCACATCGCATTCAATAGGCCACTACGATTCTGAATGAGAATAAAATGCGTGCCGCATCCCAAAAAGGGGATTGATCAACGGTGAAGACTTCATCATCATCATCATAGAAGTCAGTGTTAGCTAACCCCCTAATTAGCCTCCAGTCCTCCTGGATAGACTTTTTGGCTCCGTTGAAATTTTGAAGGTTACGATGGGAGTGTTCCGAATTTGTGCTCAGGAGCTTGTAACCCCATAATACTCGTGAGCTTCGTTTCCATTTGCCATTTCCTCGATTTTGAAATGACGAGCGAGAGCCAATTCCGCAAATTGTCAAAAAACGATTGTGTGCGTAGGATGGAGCGCATATGGCCAAGCCTCAGAGCAAAACGAGCGTAGGTTGGCTAGGTGAACTACCTGCCCAACCTACGCCCGAAGGTTCAATCAGGCTGCTTTTTCTGATCTGTTATGATGAAAAAATTCTTGAATGATATCTTGGAAAGCGGGGGTTCAAATTGCATTTGGTACTCCGCTAGAATGCTCATCCACAAGGTTCGCTATCTAGAATTCCTATGCTTAGATATAGTATTTTTTTCCAGTGAAGGAGCAGCTCTTCCCGGCCATATGACAGACCGCAATTCTTTAACTGTTTCTGCCAGTTAGACAAATAAAATGCACAATTACCGCACCCTAGATTGCCCGTAAAAAGAAAAACGAAAAAACAAAACGCGGTTTGCGTTTTTTTTTTCGCTAATAGCTCATTTTGTGTGCAACTTTTCTCATATAGGACCCTATACCGTTAGACTCAGCTCGTCGAGTTCTATGAGCTGGTATCCTTAACACATTGAACGCCACGGCTTTTTGCGGCGGGACTTCCTGTTTTCACTTCCTGCGTCTCGCAGCGCGATGAGAGTGCCAGCATACAAACGACGCGAAACGAGTGTCTTTTGTGCGCATTGCCCCTTTACACGCTTCATTCTGGGTTATTTTTGGCCGCTCGTTCACACTGTTCCAATGTGAATTGATAATTTTTTTTGCACCGATGGAATCTGGACAAAGTAGAACAAGTAAACGTCAGTTTTGACAACATAAGTGTTGTTATCATAATGGATTAAAACCCTATCAAATATATTGCAAATTACCACTACTTATCACTAGTAGTCTTACTACCATTGTAGTGATGCGGAGCTATCATAAGAATTAAAATAACACTCAATTACTGACTGTTATTTTGTAATATTAATGAATTACTTCAATGAGCAGCTTATTTCACGCCATCAAGAACAAGCATAAGCAAAGCTCACTGAACATATACTCGGTGAGAATGGTTCAAGTCACACTATTATCCACGAAAATACCGACCCACAAAATGTGAATTGTGGGCAATTTGCTTTGCTTTGCTTTTTGCTCTCAGAACGCGAGAAACGGAGTGTGCGCGTGTATTGCCTACAATTCACGCGGCGTTCAATGTGTTAAAGACTGAAAAAGTCGAAAATTGAACTCTGCTTCCTATCGAAGTACCTGAGGACACTCGTTAGCGAGCGAGTCTCGCTATAATTGTAACCAGAGGGTAATCGTTGGGAATTAAATCATTCAGGACTCAAATAACGTACTGTATCGCGTAAGAAGTGATTAAAAATTAGATAGCTGTGTTTCCCAAATGCTGCTGATCATTTTGGTGCCGATTTTTCTGGAAATAGAGGGGTTTTGCTCAATGTCATTTTCGGACGATAAAGCCTTTCCACTCAAATCTCGAGCAGTGGTTCAGTTCGAACCGCAAAGCAGAAGAGGCTTAATGTATGGAGCCCTGTTTTCCCCAATATTTGCAAAATTCAAGAATGATGTCAAAAGAAGGGTTTTTTAGCAACTTGAAATGAGCACTTCGTGCGATACTAGGGCAAATACTCGATTTTCAGCGTTTCAGACGGAATTTCCAGCGCTCTCAGTGGCCCTATAAAAACCGTAAGGCTGCGTTTATACTTTGCGGCAGCGTAGCGTAGCGCTTCCAGCGTACGCCAGCGGCAGTGCCGGGGAGAGGATGCATATCGATCTAGCGTTCCCAGCGTCACCAGCGCACGCTGACGTACGCTAGCGGCACGCTAGCGCACGCTGGCGTAGCGAGGGCACGGGAAGCATAGCTATCGATCTAGCTTCACCAGCGTTTCTCCAGCGTTTTCCCAGCGCTTGCAGCGACGGGGCTAGAGAGGGGCTAGAGAGTATTGAAGGTAGGAGAGTATTTTGTACTCTCCTACTTTCAATACTCTCTAGCCCCGTCGCTGCAAGCGCTAGCGGGGCTAGAGAGTATTGAAGGCTAACTAACGCTACTTTCAATACTCTCTAGCCCCTCTCTAGCCCCGTCGCTGCAAGCGCTGGGAAAACGCTGGAGAAACGCTGGTGAAGCTAGATCGATAGCTATGCTTCCCGTGCCCTCGCTACGCCAGCGTGCGCTAGCGGCACTGCCGCTGGCGTACGCTGGAAGCGCTACGCTGCGCAACGCTACGCTACGCTGCCGCAAAGTATAAACGCAGCCTAAAGAAGCTTGGTACAGAACGCGTTGTGCTCCCCAATAACTTGGTGGAAAACAGTGGCATATTTTGGACTGGTTGCCGTTATCGGGAGCCAACTTCAAGACTTTATTTCAAAGCAGAATCTACGCGCTTTTCAAAGAAAGAACATCTCAGTCAAAGTAACACCACTCGAATCTCTATGAAAAATGCTATCTATTCATATAAAAATCACCTTATCTAACCCTCTATGACTTTTTGCAGATTTCCCCGGCTATCTGCCCTGTCAGCGGTCAATCGACCTCCTAAGTAGTTATCCCACCGAGGGTGTCAGGGCACTGTATTGATCAGTCTTAGTAATTTTATCTACGAACGTGGTCTCTTCTGTTCATTATTTCGCAGAAAATCCATGACTACTGCCGCTCTAGAAAATGCTTCTATTATTTCAAATTCGAATTTTCCATCGAAATTTCAAAAACTTTGTGCTTTGATTTACAAACTCCTTCATCAATTATTAATGGTTCGGTTTCTCGATAGAGCTTGCATAATACAATGAAGCATGCGCCAGATTTAACTATGCTGCACTGATAGCTGTCCTGCTTTCCAGTATCTTACAACTGAACATATTTGCTGCCGGAATTGCAGATAACTGAATATGAATGGGGTCTCCTCAGGAATCATGGCTCACATTTTTTAGATTAGTTTGTTTGAGCCTTTTATTGTAATCTATTCTATTCAAACATTGTAAAATCTCGAGCAGTCCTGAGGTAATATGCGCAGATACCATCGAGTCCGGCAGCTGCGATCGGCTGGAGGCCTTCGTGCAAACGATAACGATGGAAAAAGCAACTATAACAATACATTCGTGTGTGGTATGAGAATGATAGATACTCGGGATACCTTGTAAAATGCGAAACTCTGGCCATTTCCGGAAATCGAAAACTGTTTGATCAGTCAAAATTTGTGTACGTTGTGGAACCATTCAATTGCCTTCAAGTACAAGAACTCAGTTGAGCGAATCTCAGTGAGTTACTATGAAGGAATCTTTGTGAACATTAATTAATGATGAAGGAGTTTGTAAATCAAAGCGCAGAGTTTTTGAAATTTTGATGGAAATTCAAATTTGAAATAAGGGAAGCATTTTCTAAAGCGGCAGTATTCATGGATTTTCTGCGAAATAATAAAAAGAAGAGACCACGTTCGTAGATGAAATTGCTAAGACTGATCAATACAGTGCCCTGACACCCTCGGTGGGATAACTGCTAGGGCAGAGAGCCGGGGAATCTGCAAAAAGTCATAGAGGGTCAGATAAGGTGATTTTTATATGAATAGATAGCATTTTTCATAGAGATTCGAGTGGTGTTTCTTTGACTGAGGTGTTCTTTCTTTGAAAAGCGCGTAGATTCTGCTTTGAAATAAGGTCTTGAAGTTGGCTCCCGATAACGGCAACCAGTCCAAAATATGCCACTGGTTTTCCACCAACTTATTGGGGAAAACGCGTTCTGTGCTGATGAATTCTTTATGGAACTTACAGGGCCACTGAGAGCGCTGGGAATTTCGTTTCAAAACGCTGAAATCGAGTGTTTGCCTTAGAATCGCACGAAGTGCTCATTCGAAGATGCTAAAAAACCCTTCTTTTGACATCATTCTTGAATTTTGCAAATACTGGGGAAAACAGGGCTCCATACATTAGGCCTCTTGTGCTCGTGCGGTCCGAACTGAACCACTGCTCGAGATTCTCTGGAGTGGAAAGGCTTTATCGTCCGAAAATGACATTGAGCAAAACCCCATTATTTTCCAGGAAAATGGGCACCAAAATGATCAGCAGCATTTGGGAAACGCAGCTATCTAATTTTTAATCACTTCTCACGCGATACAGCACGCTACTTGAGTCCTGACTGATTTAATTCCCTAACGATTACTCTCTGGGTACAATTACAGTGAGACTCGCTCGTTGACAAGTGCAAGCATTTTTGAGGGTACTTCTATAGAAAGAAGAGTTCAATTTTCGATTTTTTCAGTCTTCAAGGATACCAGCTCATAGAACTCGACGAGCTGAGTCTAACGGTATAGGTTCTATATGAGAAAAGTTCACACAAATTGAGTTATAGCGAAAAAAAGAAAAAAACGCGAATCCGGCATTTTTTTTTTTTTTTTTCGAACAATTAGGTGGGTATTGCGTCGTTAAGACGGTACTATTTACCTTTCACTACATCAATCGTTCGGAATCGAGCCAGTTTTTGACCGACTTTTTTTCTCCGTGTACAGGCTTGCCCCCGAGTAAGGCAGGGATAGCCGAGTGGTTAAGAGTGTAGACTCATAATCTCACTCTGAGCCACGAGTTCGATCCCTGCCGAGGCACAAACCTGCCTTGCAAAAATTGCAAAAATGGGGACGATACCAGCGTCAGGCCCAGGTTGACAGGCCGGCTGATGGAGGAACCCGTCACAACAACCATGACAAGTCGCAATAGAATCAGTGTAAAAGCTAGGACGTCACCCGGAAGTGGCGCGCAGAACCCGAGTTCTGTGGTCAGTATGCGAGGGCTACCGAGGGGTGAACGACCTCGGCCAAAGAAGCTAGTTCGAATTGGGACCCTGAACGTGGGGTCGCTTACCGGGAAGTCTCGTGAGGTTGCCGACCTCATGAGACGCAGGAATATCCAAGTCCTATGCCTGCAGGAAACGCGATGGAAGGGTGCGAAGGCCCGCGAGTGATTGGAGAAGGCGTCAAACTCTTCTACAATGGAGCAGACACCAAACGGAATGGCGTTGCCATAGCGGTGGCAGAATCCCTCAAGGACTGCGTCTCCACTGTGAACAGGATCAGTGACCGGATCATGGGAGTGAGAATGGACACGAAGGAGGGGTACTGGACAGTACTGACCGTGTACGCACCACAATCCGGTTGCTCTGAAACCGAAAAGGATGAGTTCTACCTGACCCTGGACGAGGCCATAAGATCGGTTCCGGAAGAGGACTATCTCACCATAGCTGGAGATCTGAATGGTCATGTTGGGAGGGACAGAAGGGGTCTAGAAAGGGTGCACGGAGGACAAGGAATAGGGACAAAGAACGCTGAGGGAGGACGAATCCTTGACCTAGCAACAGCCCACGACTTAGCAATCTGCAGCACCTTCTTCGCGAAAAGGAGGACCCAAAAGGTAACCTACAGCAGTGGAGGGAGACAAACGGAAATCGACCATGTCCTGGTCAGAAGATCGTCTCTCAAAACCATCAAGGATATCAAGGTACTGCCTGGGGAAGAGCTGGGCCCTCAGCACAGGCCTCTCCTGGCAGACATCGCCATAGACCTCCCCAAGAAGACAAGGGTGAGAGCAGAGCGAAGAATTCGGTGGTGGAAAATGGGCAGGGTAGAAAAGGATAGCCTCGGCCGAAGAATACTGGAGGCTGGGCTCCCAGACCCACATGGGCCAGTCCAGGACACCTGGACCTACGCAGCAGAGGTCATCCTACAGTGTGCAAGGGAGGTCCTGGGAGAGACGCGAGGTGGTATCAGAGGAGACAAGGCAGCCTGGTTCTGGAACGAGGAAGTCCAGAGGATCGTCAAGCAGAAGAAGGAAGCATACAAACGCTGGCAAAAGACACGGAGCCCAGAAGACTACGCTGCCTACAAGAGCTGCAAGCGACTCGCTAAGGCGGCCGTTGCTAAGGCCAAGAATACGGAAATGGACGCCCTGTACGACAAGCTGGAAGGCAGAGAAGGGGACAAGTTCGTCTTCCGCCTGGCTAAAGCTCGGCATCGCGCAGCTCAGGACATCAGGGTCGTAAAGACAGTGAAGAGCAGCAACGGGGCCATTCTCAGGAAACCAGCCGAAGTCAGGAAGAGGTGGGAAGAATACTTCGAGGGACTTCTGAACGAAGAATTCCCTCGCAAGGATAGCCCACAGATAGAGGCGACGGCAGGTCCCATCACTCCCTGGACGAAGGATGAAGTTCGCCGGGAGCTAGGGAGAATGAAAGCTGGGAAAGCAGTGGGTCCAGACGGAATAGGTACCGATAGAATGGAAGGCCCTGGGAGAGCATGGGGTGAGTTGGCTCACGCACTTCCTAAACAACGTAACAGCTGAAGGAAGGATGCCGAATGCGTGGAGGAGCAGCACAATCGTTCCCATCTTCAAACGAAAGGGGACGCGACGGAGTGCTCCAACTACCGCGGGATCAAGCTGACTCCCCATACCATGAAGCTGTACGAGCGCCTGGTCAACACTAGGCTGAGGGAACTTGTCCCTATCTCGCAGGAACAGTTCGGCTTCATGCCCGAGAGGTCCACCACCGATGCCATCTTCATCGCCAGACAGCTGATGGAGAAGTACCGAGAGAAGCGGCGACCCTGCTACCTAGCCTTCCTGGACCTTGAGAAGGCATTCGACCGCCTGCCAAGGCCTGTACTCTGGAGAGCGCTCAGAGAACGTAACGTTCCGGAACACCTCATCTCCATAGTGAAGGACATGTACGATGGGGCTAGAAGCAGCTGTACGCACCCCTCACGGCTTGACAGAGGAGGTAAACATTACGGTTGGGGTACACCAAGGGTCAGCCCTAGTCGTTTCCTCTTCCTCCTGACTCTAGATGTATGGAAAGAATCATGGAGCGCGACCGACTGAAAACCATCCTCTATGCTGACGACATCGCCCTGATAGCGGACAGCAGGGAGGAACTTCAGGACAAAGTGCAGCGGTGGCAGGATGTGCTCGCTGCGAATGGACTCCGGCTGAACGTAAAGAAGACCAAGTTCCTAAGCTCCGAAGAGTGTTTTTGCCGGCCGAAGTTCATCGTAGATCGCCATGGCGAGAACATCGAAAGGGTCGAGGATTTCCAGTACCTGGGGAGCAACCTAGCAGCTGATGGCAGCGTGGACCAGGCGGTGATGGCCCGAATCAACGCAGCCTGGATGAAATGGAGGGAGTCCACTGGCATCCTGTGCGACCGGCGGTGCTCGAGAACGCTCAAGGGCAAGGTGTACCGGGCTGTGATAAGGCCTACAATGCTCTACGGCAGTGAGTGCTGGCCTATCTGCAAGAACCATGAAAGGCAGCTCCACTCAGCTGAAATGAGGATGCTGAGATGGGCCTGCGGCTGGACACGACTCGACAGAGTCAGAGAAACGAGGACGTCAGAGCGGTCACACAGACGGCTCCTATCCAGCTGAAGGCACGAGAGCAGCGACTGCGATGGTACGGTCATGTACTGAGGAGGCCCGAAGACCACCCAATAAGGAAGGCATTGGAACTCGAAATAGAGGGCAAGCGACCACGAGGAGCCCCAAAGAAAAGATGGAGGGACGTCATCAAGAGGGACCTCACTGAAGTGAAAGCCACAGCAGAAGATGCAGTGGATCGGAACAAGTGGCGACGTCTAACAAGTATTCAGCGCGACTGCCGACGGCGGGACTAAAGCTAGCGGGAAGAGGAAGAAGAAGACGAAGAAGACAGGGCTAGCCCCGAATGCGATCACGGGTGGGGAACCCTTCTCGAAGTAGGATATCAATTTATTTGGGTTCAAAACCTCCTCGGTGTCCGGGCATGGGCGTTTGATGGGTTCTTGGGGTATTTTGGCGACGGTGCCTGTGGCGGGGCGCCCGGGAGTTCCGCCGGCAAGCGCAGTGTGATATTCGTGGTCATTAGGTCAGGCTACCCTTGGGAACAGGTGTTCAGCAAATTTGGTGGTTTAGGGCATTTTCGTGCCGAACAGGTGATATGCATGTTCAGGAGGCCAAATTACCCCAGAAGACAAATTTTTATTCACGGAAAAAAACTGGCCAGATTTGGGACGAGTTGGGGCAGTAAAGGGCAAGTAGTGCCGCTGAGACTTTCATGAAACCACGACCCACTTTTATACACCGAGCTTTGGGTTGTTACACTGTGTTCAAGTTGTTTCATTTAAAACTGGAATTTTCATCCAATTTGACACCAGTTGGTATTAGATCTGATGTAAGCGTGCTGAGTAGTGGACTGAACCGTTTACCTCGGAAGGTAGTTAAAGGCGACACTTGTAGTCTATCGACACAATGCCTTTTGTTGATACATCACCGGGATCCCACATCGCTTCTCTTGAACCTCTGGTCACATAGCTTAGTTAATGAGCATTCACATTTACATTCCATATCCTAGATATGTTAGTTTCCTGTGAGGCAGCCGGTGCGTGCGTGCGATCAGCGTTGCTGGTTTGATGGCGGTGCTGTTGTGCCTTCCGCGCTCTCTGAAACACACGCAATGCTTATTTGGCTCACACCTAACTCCTGTGCACACACTCCTCATTCGCGGGATACGAGCTGTGTAAGTTGTTGAGGCAGTTTGGAGAAAGCCTGGTACTACTTACCCTTTACTGCCCCCTCTCCGAAATCGGTCGAAATTTTCCAGTTGAAGATTTGGCCAAAGCCTTATCTTTGGGCGGTTCGACCGTTTATGCGAAAATCACGTCTGCTGTGCGCCTAGCGCCCGCCACAGACGCTGGGCGTCGTAGTTGCCGACGCAGGAAGCCAGTCTGGCGCCGTTGTTCGTGGGGCATTAGGACGTTATTGCTCCAAGTGGATGTGCTGTTTAGGATTAGCTTCCTCTCCGTGCCTACGTTGCATTAAGGCTTCGGCGCCTGTGGCACACGCTCGAGGAGCAGAAGCCTAAACATTTGGATTCGAGCCAGTGGG
>MU934552.1:0-12210 GCA_036418165.1 Cooperia oncophora
AGCAAACCAATTATTGTGCCTCATGCGTTTAACATGGAACGGCTGCGATATGTCCATTCAGTAAGGAAAAATAGCTCAAAAATAGTGTGGACCAATTAGCTAGCTTTCTTTTCATGCTGGTATCATGCTGGCGTGTAGGCAGCCACCACCTGGTCCTAATGGTCCTGGTTCATGAGAGGATGATTCTGTTTTTGTTCTGAAGCAGTGCTCTATGGAAGGGTGTAAGCGTGGCGTTTTCAGGCACGTATGTCAACTCTTCAGAATTACCACGTTGCTTTTTGCGAAAGCCAAATGCTCGTCTGGGTAATTGGGCAGCATCATCGTGTGTGCAGCAAAACCGCTAACCTACTTTCCAGATAGTTTGTCAAACCAAAACTGGTAGTTATATATGCCTCATCAACCATGATGCCTTGGCGACGCGTTTGTATGATGGCTTTGTATGACAAGAAAATAGTGAAGGTGACTAATTCTAAATAGCCTAGCTGCAACGATTAAATGCTGCTATGCTACCGAGACGACGTTGTAAACAAGTACCAATCATCCCGCTGCACCACAGAACAGGCCTTGCAGCCTAGACATCGCCTAGACATCTTCCTTCACGAGTTTGCCAGGGATTCCTCACCTTTTCTCGCATTCTCTGTTTGCCATAATCATCTTTGAGCTCCTTACCAGTTTGAAAGTCTCATCTGTTACCATATCTATTTTAGCGGGTGTGATCAAAATGTGTAGCCCTCGGTCGCTTTTGCGTCTAAAACTCATTCAGGGTACATTTGGCGTTTTAGTAACAAAGATAGGGGAATTATTCTATGTGAGCCGGCGTTCATACTTTGCGACTCAGCGTTGTGGAGGATCGGAGTTTTGAACAAAATGACGTTTTGAGCGAAAGAAAAACACATGTAATGGTCGGCACTGCCAAGGCCTATTCGTTCAGAACGTTAGCGACCCGCACCTTTCGATACTTATTGTTGGGCTGTTCTTTTCGCTCAAAACGCTGGGTCACAATGTATGAACGCAACCTGGAAGGAATACAGGTCACGCCCGCGTTCGCGTGGAGGTGCCACTTCCGCCATTTAGACGTGCACTGCAAGCTTGCCAAGGGTTTTGCGATTACCACAATCCTGGTTTATACTAGGTATGAGTTCCTACATAGCTATGCCATGTGGCGTCGCCATCAATTTTTAGGATGCGATCGAGACAATCATAGTTCCCGCACCAGGCGTGGAGCTTTGTTATAGAGCGCGGCAGTTCGAGTAAGACGTTCCTTTGCAAAAGTAAAACCAGCGCCTATAATTTATGGTCTCTCCCGCTCTAGATGGAAGTAGTTGTCACGAGAAAAAAAATAGTATATGTCGGGCTGCGAACTATCCGCTTGCCGCATGCTGCAGGCGGGATCGCTGGCCAAGTTTACCAGCGCGGCGATTTACGATTTTCCTTCCACTTAGCTCGATTTTCTCCTCCTTGTTGCGGCTGCATGAATCTCTCCTTTATTTGTATTGTTTTTCGCGCAGTGTGAGTGTCTCTGCGTCTCTGTTCGGCGCGAAAATGAGCTTTCATTATTGTTGAAAAATCAGCCGGTTGCTATTTGGGGCAATTTCATAGTTTCTTAAGCTCTCTTTTCTTCACTGGAGAATCATTTGGCTCATTTGAATCTAACCATAAGCTTGTACGCAAGCGCTCATGAATCACGATTGTGGAGATTGTGTCTCTGGAGGAAGCCTTGACTGATACTCACTTCCCTGCTTTGACAGCTACAATATCTGTAGAACCAGTCTTGAGGGGAAACTGTACGATTTCTACTACTACTCGAATGACCTGGTAGATCAGTGAACGTGGGATGCCTTTGAGATGCCCTCATAATTAGTGTTTTCAGAGCGACATGCCACGGAAATTTTATGCCCCTGTCATATAACTCCTGCGACCGTAGTACTCTAACTCAATTTCCTCGATCTGTCGCCGTCGAGAGGAGGAAAGAGAGATGGATGAGCAACGTATGAAACATGTGGTAAAAAAATTAACTCTTGCGTCGAGAGATGGGATACCCTCACTTGCCAAAATACCTCAGTCGTGCAAACTCCTTGCATACGGGAGTGACACATCACAGTCCTAATGAGTTCGTGAAGAGAAAAGGTTTCCTGATCGTGATGACCTGCCTTGCCTCCGCTATTGTCCAACACGGTTTCACAGATCAATTTTGAAAATCATGGCGATTATGGCTAACTCGCCATAAAATATGGTCCGTTAGCGAGACCCTAACTCAACTTTCTTTTGACTACTCTCAAGCAGCTCGGCACTTCTATGAACGCACCTTTCTAAGGCGTAGACCTGTCCTCATACGGCCGGAACCGTCGCATACACTATGTGATTACGTACAAAACATCGCTATTGTCAATGTATATCTCAGCTCAGTGGATTCTTTGGGATAGAATTAAATTACTTGATTGTGGGCCCTATTACTGGTCAGCCCGCTCCTTTTCTCCGTACAAGGCTCTGAAACCTTAAAAGTACATTACTCGTAGTAAGATAAATCCATGTGAGGGGAAAGGTAGGTGTGCAGACAAATTTTCATTTATGCGTAAGAAAGTTGTAAGGTAAGGGCGCTGAGGTGGAGCTTTGCTCAAGTAGCTCCACCTCAGCGCCAATGACTCCACGCATTGTGGCTGTCGTTTCACTCACCTGCTATCTCACTGCTCTTCTGTTATTTTCGCACCAATTAACCAGGTCCTTGGAAAGCTTCTTAAATAAGACCTCCGTGATAGCCAGGTATCCGGCTGGTACAATGGAGGTCTCCATTTAAGAAGGTTTCTAAGAATGCTATTCACTTTTATTCATAGCCTATTCTCATCATTTCTACGTAGTACAGGTTGTTATTAAAGTATGTGGGCCTTTGCTTTTCAAAAACCCTGTCGAGTTCGTTCTTCAGACTAACCACGACACGCCTACACTTCATATCTCGTTGATAAAGTGGTGGGGTGCATGGTTGTGAAGCAGTGTCGCCCTAGGGAGGACGGTCTGAGGCTCATCTGTTGTGAACTCGTTGTCCCATTGCCAGCGTTATTTGACCTTGCAACATGAGGGAAAGAAGACTAGCTCAGATGTGGCTACGGAAGCCGCTTAGGTTCCGCGCCTTGTTCGCTGCGGATGCTTGGGCGTATCAGGATGGCTTGCTTTGGCACGCCGGTAACCCGCTCTCCTCTAAAGATTCGAGCGGTCAAGCGACATTAATTGGTGGAAAATGGACCGGCGCGTAAAACAGGCTTCTGTTACTTCTCAGCAGCCACAGCAAACGAAGCTGCTAGGCTTTTTTTAGCGTTTCGGGACGCTATCGCTGTTTTTAAAGGCGCAGTTTCGCGACCGCAAATTGCGGGAATACAGAACTCAAATACGGCACAAAAAAGTGGCTAGGTATTTCGAATGTAGCGAGAAAAGGCAAGCAAAAAAAGAAAGAAAAGCACTCCGAAATGTTATAGAGAAAGATAACATAGTGGCTACTAGCTAGTAGCTAGCAGCCGGTGAGGGTCGGCATGGGCCTAAGGGGTGTCCATGGGCCTAATTAGTCAGCTTCTAGCGGAGTTCTTGCCGTTTTTCACATTTTGAAAGTAGCGCAGCCTCAAAAATCGCCTTCCGGATCGTCCGACACATTTGAGAGGTCATAGCCTTATTTTATCGCGGAATGTGCCTTTAAGAATAAGGGATGGTAAGAGCGCTAAATCGGAAAACTGCGGTTTCTATTGAGGACCAAAAGAAAACATGTTTAACTCGACAGGGCTTTCCATCAATTAAGTGCACGTAGTCTTAGCCGTAGGCCATTGCACAGAATCACTTTCACTGACATGTTTTGTGGTTTTCAGTGGAATTAGGACTCGTGGCGCATCCCAATTCAGCTGAGCAAACTGTATGCTTCACCATTGTTTATTCATTGTTGTTTTGAGGTTCGAGAATGTCTCATGCCCAAGATGAAATCCCACTGACTTATTTCCGGGAATTCTGATTTCTGGGAAAGTTCACACATGACTTGTTTAACCGAAATACATTAGCAGAATAGGTCTTATGGCGCAACGAATCGGAAAAAGCTGGGACGTTATGAAGCAGAATCCATTAAACGCAGGCCAATCATTGTGCACAACAAGGCCCCGCCCAATAAAACGGAAAAAAAACGATCAAACAACCACATTCGATGTTTGGTTTAGGGACAGCGTCCACCAACAACCTACCATCATGCAAAAACCTCTCCTTGGGCCAGGTGGCGCGGTCTGCAAGCGCAGAGGGTGTCCTATTTTTGTGGCTTCAGTTTGCTCGACATCAGCGACAGGGCTTTGCTGCGTTTTACGCCCGCCTCTCCGGCCCCGATTCCTCTGTCGATGATGCATGCCCTTATCATACGCAATTCTTTGCATTGGCTTTAAGTCTCCATCTGTACTCTATCGCCCTGTAACTGTTTGTTTCTCTTTTCTGAGCTTAGTGACTCCTCGCTGTATATCTCTGTATTGCTTAGAATGAGCAGGTGCCTCCTTTCAAGCCTTCGAGGTTGTTTTTTTTTACTTTTTTCAATAGTGTTCCACTTACCACAGGATCTAATGACTCTGAGCCCTGCGGCTTGCGAACTGCAAGCGCGGGCGCTGTCTTCAACACATTGTGGACCGCCCTACTGCGCGCATCTCCCTATCATTTCATCATTTTTCATCTGCAGGTTCCTTTCAATCGCCCATGAGGGGGCATGTGTCGATGAACGAAAATCGCTCTTTTGAGCCACATTAAACCATTAAAGAAAAAAAAAATAACGAATATATAGTAACACCACATCAAGACAAATGCATGACACACCATGTGTGCAACGAGGTCCGGAACGTGGTTAAGACAAACCCAGACAATCGATAGTATGTTTGCGGATAACGGCACTCACCTGGGAACGGCTAGTAGTCGCCACATAGTAGATATGCAACCTATAGACTCCCTATAGAAGAAAAACCGAAAAATACCGTGGCGAATACCTTAAGCAAAGACCTGTCAGCCTCTCTGGTCAAATTTTAGGGACCTGCTTGGTTTTGTACCAGCAAAGCTATATCCTGCCAGACTCCATGCCGAGTGATAACTCCGACGACTTATTCCGCGAATTCACAATTAAATTCAAATGGCCAGGCAGAACAACTCGGCGCTCGCGTGCGCGACGTCCCCAGCGCGGCGTATTACGATTGTAATGTCACTCACTGCTTTTTGCGGCCCGGTCATTCTGGTCTTTCGATGGCACGCGCAGCTCAAATTCTTTGCAAACTTGTACAGCTTGAAATTAAAGAGGACATGTAAACAGGGTAGTCGGTGGGATTTCTTTTTTACTGTTATGCTATTCGTATTCCTCGCATTCGTATTCCTACCCCATAACTCGTGCATTGCAACCGAATTAGGCATGGCTTTGGGCTATGGCGCACCCTTGCACATCTAGAAACACCTGTCTAACGTTGGGTGTTCCATTAATGTGGCATTCCATCTCTTTCTGCCGCGGCGAGAATGTAAAGACGTCCATCATTGCTTAAGGAGGCTATAGTATTTGCATAAGCCTGAAGCAGCTCAGTATTCCCAGCAAAGATTTTTCTGGAGACCTCCCAGGAGGGTTTGTGGTGACTGTCGAAGGCACTTGATATCCTGCTCTTTTTAAAACTTTGCTGTGGTTCACGTTCTACTTTTCATGGTTTAATCCTCCTTCCGCCGTGTCTTCCACGACATCTAGAACTCCAGGAACATCCGCTTGACATTTCTAAAGATACAAGGAGTGGGAATTATATTTGAAGTGAATCTCTCTCACTTTCTTTGCCCCAAGCTTTTTTATAGGGCTCTCCATGAGCAGGTACTTTGCTGTGGTTCACGTTCTGCTTTTCATGGTCTAAAGTCTTATACAGAGTGCCAGCAAGAAAGATACTGCCTATTCGATTAAACAAATGAGTTTTTTCTATTTTTGTCGTATGGTACAAAAACATAATATTACTCCGATCTCATACTCTCCTCCCATCCTATCGTATATGATCTTCTCTTCCGAATCTGAATCCGAAATCTCTTCCGAATATTTTGTGCCTTTTCTGACTTAACCGAATAGTTCGATTCTGATAATAAGGCACGCTTGTGCAGGAACGCTAATCTCAGTTGAGATATACAGGGTTTGCCCTGCAGAACAAAATTCTCGACAGCAAAATAGAACATTTCTCCTCCGGGGAAATTTCATAGCTCCCGAAACTGACAAAGAGGAGGGGTAGAGAATAATAATAAATAAGGATAAAGTCTTCGCCGTTGATCGGCTGGCCACCGCAAGTCATTGTATAGGCCACATCGCATTCAATAACCCACTACGATTCTGAATGGAAGTAGAATGCGTGCCGCATCCCACAAAAGGGATTGATCAACGGCGAAGACTTTATCCTTTTTAGAGAATAATAGAGTAGTAATAATAGAATAGTACTGGACCGTGAATCAAGTAATCGGCGTGGACGGGATGAAAGGGTCTAAATCAGGATTAGAGTCAATCTGAAATCGAGCTTTATGGAACTCAGACCCAATTTTGGCTGGTTGGGTTCAAATTCCATGAAATGCTGGCTCTTGAGACCATGTCTGTAATAGCACTTGTTGATGGCCACTTTGTCCCCATGTTCTGTTCCAGAACACTCAAAAGAATAGGGTCCTGGCACGTTGCCAATATGCTTTAGCTCACCTAGTGAACCCAAGTCTCCTGAAGAGACAAGCCTTCTGAAAAGCGTCTTTTAGAAGTCCTGGACTTTAGGAAGTCATGGACTAGGTTTAGCTATAGATAGCTCCAGTGAAGACTACATTCAAACAAATGACAGCACTCCAGGCCATGACAACACGTACTGAAGGGAATACTCGTTTCGAAGCTGTTTTTTGCTCCAGCGCAGCTTAAATTCAAATCACACCTACCTTGGCTGGAATTATATCTAGCTCTGGGATTTATTCCCCATTGAATACCGATAGAGCGACAACTGGTTTTTCTATTTTTGTTAAGTTTTGGAAAAGAAACGTACGTATGAGTACGCCGATTGATGGTAAAGAGTTATTATACACTCCATATCTCGGACATAGAAGGGGCGTGTCTGCGACCGAGGCGGCGCGTAAGGAGGAAAGAGTCTGACGCGGTGCCGAAACCCGCTCCCACCAGTTCTCAAAGCGAACAAGTGAACTGTATCGTATCGTTCGTATCACTCGTGTTCTACCAACTGTTGTCGCATGCACGCTTCAGCGACTAGCATAGAAGCGGGTTTGGTGCCGTGGCACACACATATACTGCCCGGCCTGCCCCTTCATCCACAGCGAACTAGGCTATAGATTAACAGATTAATTGTGGGTAATTTTAGCGGTGGTTCATAATAGATTTATGCCAGTTGTTGGACGACGAGTTGAAAAATTTTACCTCTCCCCTCGCAGGGAAGGGAATCGAATTTTGTATTTACAAACTAAAAAATAATTTAGCATTTCTAACGAAATTGCTGCTTAGTGGAATCCCCCGAAAAACTTACCGCTGCACGTGTTCCACAGTAATCCTCAGGTTTCGAAGTTCATAGTTAACAACTACCCATACGGAAACCGAGGTCTGAGCTCCTTATGGCCCTGTTCTCCTTGTCGCTCATAAAAGGCCAGCGCTCTCAAATTGCAGCTCTTATGAGCTGCTGTTTTGAGCCCAATTATCCGGCTGCAAGCCATTACATCAAAATAAGCGGTGCTCAACGTTTCATATTTTTGACGAGCACCTTTTTTTGAGCTAGCAGCGACTCTTACAGCTAGCATTCCTAACGAACACCTCCAAATAAACACATCAGCCCCTAACTCACCCTATTATGTTGAGTGTTCTGAAATAGGAAAGCAAAGAGGATAAGAGCAAGCGCTCAAGACATGGTCTCGAGAACCAGCACGAATTTAAACCCAATCAACCAGATTGGGTCTAATTCCCATGAATCTCGACTGCAGATTGAGTCTAATCTCGATTCAGATCCTCTCATCCCGTCTGCAGCCGATTACTTGGCTCAGGGTCCAGCACTGTTTACTCTCCACCACTCTGCTCTTTGTAATTTGGGATTTCGATAGACAATTCCCCCGGAAGAAAAAAGTCCCAATTGGACCGAGAGCATATTCTGAGGGATAGTTTGACTCCTCCACACGAACACGTCTCGTTTACTGTTCACGAAAGCGCCTGGTAAGTGCGCTGCGGGCAACGGCACCAAAATTGGCTTGTCGGCTCTATGGTGCACACATCACATGGCGTATCTTAATGCTCGAGTTGTGCCTAAGTCTGAACATTCCAATGAACAAGCAAAGAAGTTGTTTGCAAATTGGTTTGTTTCCGAGATCTAACATCGCTCTTGCCTAATGGCCAGGATCCCTACCCTAGAGCGTGGAACGTCTCAACATTGCTTACTCCAAGCTCTTGAGAGTTCTGTAGTACTACCGTTTGCAGAGGATGCCAGTAGACTCTCTCCCCTTCATCCGTCTTGCCTTCACCCCGAGCCTCCACTGCATGATTCACAGTCCGTGACAGTGACTACATTTGCTTAAAACAGGTAGGCCGAAAATCCTCCACCTTTCCAATAACTTCGCCAGAGCGGTCTGATAGATTGGGTGCATTCTTCGGAGCTCAAGTACTCTGTCCTCCTCACACTCAGCTGGACGGCTTCTTGCAGTAGAACATCCTACCATTTCTACACACGCTTCGCTCTTAAAGTTCTTCTCCGTTTCGAAAGGGACATTCGCAATCCAAGGAGAGGATGGGTTTTTAGTGGCTCATTTCCAATGAGTTCTGTTGTCATATCATCACACAAAGAGGGGAGGAATGGCCTCAAAAGCTGATCCTCGTGTACTCCGACCGTGTTGTCTACCTCCTTTGTAAAGCCGTGGCAAGGGTGGAATATTCCGTTATTTGAGGGCTCCGAAGAGCTGAGGTTGCAGTAGACGGCTGCGGGCCTTCTCATGATCCAAGAATCTTCTCTTTCTTCTCGTTCCCTCCCGACAAGGGGGGATCTTTCTCGAGATCTTTTTCGTGAAAAGTTTGATCCCTTCTCCGATTTTGCTAGCCTTGGCTAATTTACAGAGTCCTTCCTGGGGGCGCAGGACTTGGAATTTCTGTGATCAGATTAGCGACCCCTTGAAAGTTACCGGTCGGCAATCCCACCATAGCCCCAATTCCAATTGGCTTCTTTGGGCGGAAGTCCGTCAGCTCCTCCTTAGCCATCACGTGCCAACAAAAGTCGGGCAATAAGTCTTGCAGCGTCATTTCGTGGTGTCCGTAAGTAGCACTATCACTGCCAGTCGATTTCGTCGGACACGTTTTGAGAAAAGAAGTAGTTTTGTTTCGTAAGTATTAGATTTTTTAATATATATGAACAATGAATGGGAATAATGAGAAGCTCCAAATACCAGGCGAGAGCTCTCACACAGAACGGTGTTTGTCCGATGTAGGGCTGTGTTGGGGCTACGCTGTGATCCTTCAACTTTCACGAACTCCACGGTATTATACCTGCAAACGAGAGGACGTGGACTTGAACACAGCTAATGCAGCCTTTTTCACCACTCGATGAAACTGAGCCCGCAGCAGTTGGTCGAAAGGACTGCTTGGCTGCTGCCTAATCCATGCCTCTTCACACGCCTTCTCATTTGCAGTGACAATAACTGTGTATTACTAAGTAAATGTTGTTATGTTTAGGAAGTTTCTTCTGAAGTTTTTGGAAGTTTACGAAGTTTCTTCTGAAGTTTTTTGGAAGGAATGCATGAAGTCCGTGATATGCACTACTGAAAGCACCCATAAGCTTTTGATATAGTTCTTGTTCCAACTACTGCTTCAAGTAATCCTGGTAACCTTCGGAATACATTATCACATCATAGAATGGCGAAATGGAGGGCAATACATAGGCTGGAAAGCAAAATAGGAGCGCTATATGAAGGAAGAAATGGAAGCGCGCCAGGCCCAATGTTTAGACATTCATATTCTGTTTTGTAACGCGGTCTACCTCAACACACAGACAAATGCTGCGATGTCACTCTTTAGAAGCCCTTTGCATGATGATTGGGGCAACAAGATGTCTCGTCCGCTCCACCCTTCTACCTCAATGTTTTAGTTAACTCTGAATTACTCCCTGCTTGATGTGATTTGTCTGATGTTCTCATGGGATTAGAGCTTATTATGTTGAAGAATTATTGATGTGCGCCTTTTTCGCTTCTCTTTTCATCAGTAGTGATTAATTTTTTTGGTAATTGTAATGAGATCATTTGAAAGAGAAGGTTCTGTAGCGACGATTCTTATCATTTCCAATTCCAACGTTCTCATGTCAAATTTCGTGTCAAATTTTCTTCTATAAAATGGTCCATCAGAAATCCCAGGTTGGGTCTCCTACGAACTTGACGCAAGAGCGAAACGCCTTTGGAAGTTCCTTGCACATATGGAGGCCAGATTTGAAATCGGTGTTGGAAGGTCGATAAAAGAGCAGGCACCTCATCTTACGGGCACATTCTGCGATAAGAAGCACAGGTAGTGGTGTTGAATACGGAAGAGAATGTCAAGCGACCCATCTGTGAAGAAGAAAATGAAGACGTCGGCAAGGCCTTCAATAGAGCCCCTCCACCCTCAAACAATTGCACGGGTAGAACCTCAAAAGACCACCGGTTGGTACGAGTCCAGTCGGCAGAATTCCTCGTAATGAACCCTAAGACCCCATAAGAGACAGTAGATCATTCATTTCATGGTACTTGTTTAATAAGATCGTTTTCGGCTGGAAAGCGGACTTTGAAGGCGAAGTCTGGAGAGCGGAGTCACTGGAAAAATGAGGTGTCACTGGAGCAACCTTGCGCCTTAACCGTTTACCTGCGAAACTGCCACAAGATCACACTACCTTTCCCACACAATCTTTTGCACTTTCATAAGTCATCGCCGACCGTTTTTTTGAGTGGCCATGTAATTTGAGATCCCTCCCTCTTAAGATATTCGGTCAGTCTCAGCTCTAATTCTTGCTGCTTATTTATTGGTCAGGTGTTCGGACATGCTAATTGCCTTGCCATTTCTTCATTGAGGTGCTGTCACATAGCTTGCGCGACAGCGACATCATCAATTGTCCTGATGTTTCACTACGAAAATCAGCGATCAAATAGAACATGAAATCGCTAACCAGTAATTTTTTTGATGATTACAAAACTCGGGCATAATAAAAGATTGGCTCGAAGAACCTCACGAAAGCTGCTTCAATGCAAAGTTCTTCTCCTTGAGACGCTGGTTTCCGCGTCACTGATTTCTGCTGAGGGCACTGGAGGAGGTGAAGTAGAGTGAACAAACTTTTTTGAAAACCTACAATGATTTTTGCAGAGGCAAACCAGCGATCTTTAATGCTCTCCAGCTTTCGACACACAGACGAAGCCAGCTGGACACCCTTGTGATTAGGGAGTTGTCAGCATGTACTTGCAATTACACAGACATCCCTTGCATGCTTCTTTTTTCCTCTAGCGCCTGTTTTACTGCCTTGAGAACTAATTTCGCATTCCGATATAGGTCACAGAATCCTAGAACATGGGTGTTATGTTGTTGTTACTCTCCGCTCCTTTCCCGCGGGTTTTCGGTGCTTTGTCGTCCTTGTACTTCTGCAGTTGATAAATCGTTGAATGAGCGGTCCTATAGCGACCGACCTATACACCTATTCGCTTTACCCACGTTCTATCCCATTCCTCGAAATCCAGGTCAAACCTTGGATTTCTCTGAAAATCAGTTTTCATGGGCGGGCACACTTGATATAGAAGCAGACCGTCGGAGCGGTGTCAACAGGGATTAGATGAGTCCACCCACGCGTTTTCACCACTGGTTGTTCGTTTCTGAATCGATCGCTAACCGATCGCTATTGGTAGAGAAGGCAGCCGAGGCGGGCTCATTCTCTCACTACTGACGGCGCCCCCACTGAGTTGGACGATATCAATTGAAGTTTGACTTCCTGGACACGGGTATAACATTTTCACGAGGGCAAGGGGATTGGATTTGGGTGAAAGGCGAGGAAGGAGGGGGGGGGGGTAAAGGTAACAGCGTGGCCTGCTTCTGCTCGCTCAGACCCTTCCCTGTGACGGTAATCCATCCTTGTGATGCTATGGCTGAGCCTCAGCAAAGGGAGGGATCACTATCTTAAGTAACCAGAAAGGGTGCTGCCTTGTTTCCCCGTGGTTCTCTAGCTGTGCTAGCACACCGCTTGG
>MU934560.1:0-10919 GCA_036418165.1 Cooperia oncophora
TTTAAACAAGTGGTTTTTCCATCCAAAACGCTTCAAATTCCCATGTCAAAGTCGATGACGCTGTGAGAGAGATCCTTGCCAGAACTTCTATACCCTTGCCTCCAGTGAATGAACCTGACAGCAGCCTTGATTAGAAACGATCGCTGAGGAACTTTCCATATCCATGAGATGTGGTAGGCGTGGCTTTATCCCAACGAGACGGCGGCAGCGGTGTTGGTGGGATATCTCCATTTTGAGACAGCTATAATTGTTTCCTTGCCGATCACAGCACAGGATGGCATGAATGAGTATCTTCGAAATACCTCACCAGTTACCAATGTTACGCCATATAAAAATGAAGTACGAGACCACTCCCACCTCATCTCAAAGGTATGGAGTCCACGTTCGAGAGAAGAAGGGAACCACAGCTCTGGAAAAAAGTCGTGATACGGCCCCAGAATGGCCACAGAGGCATTGTTTGGCTCAGTATGTTATGCAGTTTAAGGGAGAATAGCTGCCCAAAGTGGACCGGATATGCTGGAGCGGGGTTAGCCAGTAGTTTCTTGGTGTCAAACGAAGACAGGGGCAGTGACAGGGCTATAGAACAAACAACGAGCGCCGCATTCGGGTCTCAACAAACCTCGACATCTTTCGGACGTCGTATGGTGTTTTTTATACTCAAGGTCGAAGACAGCGTTCATTAGCTGGCTGGCGATCCTGAGATGATGGAAATTGATTTATGGGCTATCTGACCAAATGTCCCACTTCCTTGAAAGAAAAGGGTCATGAGGGTAGAAG
The DNA here is from genome assembly GCA_036418165.1 of Cooperia oncophora. Lineage (NCBI taxonomy): Eukaryota > Metazoa > Nematoda > Chromadorea > Rhabditida > Trichostrongylidae > Cooperia > Cooperia oncophora. Next base: position 778 of record MU934560.1, read on the forward strand.
CGATTTTTTCACAGTACTGTCGAATGGTACGATGCTAGACCCCAAAGGAGTTTGGCCCAGGCTCAGTGCGTCAAAAGTGGTTTAAAGGAAAGTGGCACTATAACTTCTACAACTTCTTCTTTCTGCTTTCTGAGTCGACAGGATTCGGCGCCTCGGAGCAGGGGATAAGTGGATACATTTTCCGAACAAATACCTTTATAACGCCCTATCAAGCTGCAACCTACCGACCCGGACGCCCACCGCGCCCGCCGCCCACAAATGTCCGACCGATGCTGATGCTCGTATCGCTTCATTTGCGAAGTACAATATGAAGCGAAGGGATTGATATGAAGCGGCTGCGGTGCTGCATGGATATATGAGTACATACATGCAGCCGTATCTACCGTAGCGGTTATTGGCACGATGCCAACGGGAAACTCGTCCGAAACTTCTGAGTCATGTTAGCTTTTCCTGCACTTTTGACCGTTCGCTTCGTTTTTTTTTCGCCATTTTTCCTCACAGTAGTGCGCCCCTGCTACCTTTTTATACCGAGTGCCAAATTATCGTGCGTCTTTACATTATGCTGGCTGCAGTGGCTTCAAATTTGAGATCTGCCCTTCTTGGGCAGCCTTGGTAATGGACAGCTGGAGGAATTTCATCGCGGTTGATGTCTCCTATGAGCGCACACGTTAGACAATAGATAGCACTGCGTTTTCCAATCCGATAATCCGGTTTTAAGAAGAGAATTCTCTAGGTATCGCCAATTCAAAGCGGATTGCTGACGTTTTAATCGAGTTACTATGTACCTGGTAAGGGATGCGGTTAGCGGCGATTAAAGGGAGAAAGTCGAAAACGCCCGTGAAGAATCGCTTTCGAATTTGTTTTCCTATTGTGTGGCTCTAATGCGCGAATCGCCGCACTACCAGTTGGTGGACATTCTCTCGACTGGTGTCGGATAAAACCAGTAGTGTGGCGACCAGTTGATCCGTTGACCACACACACTCCAGTGTGGTGCCGATTAGCTGAAACGCCAGTTCAACCAGTTCATTTCAGTGATTCTTCTGGGTGTCCGTGACAAGATTTTTCTAACAAGGGTTTTTTATGCCACTTCCTAAGAGGTTCTCCTCACATCCAACGGGGGAAACAGCGCGGCTTTTATCCGCCGTTCTGTTGACTTCCAGTTCCGGACCCATGCAAAAACATCAATCTCTCATTCGTCGCGCTGTGTGGTGAACGATACGCTCCACACTTCCCGTCGATTCGGCCACATCTACAGCTTCATTGTGTTCTTCTCTCTTTTTTGGACCTTATAACACGGGGACATCCAAAGGACTTCTCGTGAGGGAATGGGACTATTGCCAATTTAAAGTACCGTTTTGAACTGTTTAACCACCACAGAGTCCCTCTCTCCGCAGCTATCTTCTGGAATCCCAGTTCTGCACCTGGAGATTCTCACATTCCCTCTCCAAGTTTCACAGCTCCCATTTTCTTCCTCTGTACCCACTCGGAAAACTCCCATGGCCATCGATTCTGTAGGATTTCTGCTTTATTTGTGTATGAACTTCATACACTTTCACGCTTCCCAATCTCTTCTAATCTGCAGCTTCGCTGAGGAGAGGTGGGGGAATTTTAAGAACTCCATGTGCAAATCTGTGATCGGGGCACGTCTTAGGGTGGGGCAGCCCTGCCAGATGGGTCGTATTTGGTTGCTACATGAAAGGAAGGAGAAGGGGTTGTACTTGTCTACATGAAAAATGTCCTTGGTTGTATGCCTTTTATCGGTTTTTCTTTTTCCTGTGCATAAGATTTTTCTTTCTTTGTATGCGCTAATACTTCCCTCCTCCGCCCCCTCCCCGCTCGACGACAGCCTGCAGCTTTTTTGGGGAAAAACTGGAGAAATTTTGGAAGAAGCTGGAAAGGGGTAGGGAGTTGAGGGGATTCAGGAATTCACTGGGTGGGATAGGCGGAGGCTGTGCAGTAACAAGTGGCGCCCTTACCACTGGCGCGGTCCTGGGTTCAAATACCGGTTCGACTCCCGTCCAGACCAGCCAAGCCTTCTACCCTCCGTAGCTTGGTACCAGATACGTCTGTGAGGAGAAGAAAACTGTCTTCTCATCGGCTGTCCCCTCAAATCATTTTATAGGCCATATCGCATTCAATAAGCCACTACGATTCTGAATGGAAGTAGAATGCGTGCCGCATCCCACAAAGGGATTGATAAACGGCGAAGACTTTATCTTCATCCTTTAGGTAAGACGAATGGGTAGGATGAGAAAGGGTATTCTTCCTAACGGCAGAAACGTGGCCTCTCTACGACTGCGCGCGAATGGGAATAGACTTGGATAAGAATCAAACTACCGAAAGACTCAGAGCATATTCGACGAAGCTGTGTAGTTGCATTTACACTGCTTTTACCGGTACAATCTTCTTTCTCGGGTTCCTTCCACCTGTAAGACATTTGGAAGTTAGTTCCATTGCAAAAACCGTCGATCTAATTGTAGGCAAGCGTTCTTCATCAGCATAACGCAGTTTCTGGTTGTGCGCAACAAGAAGCCCCATTAATGGCCTCCACTGCACGTCATTTCACTTATCTCTCTATATATAAACCGAAGTTGTTTGTGTCTGTGCGTCTGTCCGACCGCCTGAAATTTGGGGTTTCATGGAAATTCACTTCAAGGGAACTGATTGTGCTTGGGATAAACGCGGCATGGGCCAGCATTTGCAGAGCACACACAACCTCACCTAAGCTCCGCCCACAATGGGCGGGGCTTTCGCCAAGTAGGACAAAGGCCCGAGGGGGGGGTGGGGGGGGGGGGTGATTAAAGAATCCTCGGAACCCATAGCGGAACAGACCGAGAAACGGCTGTGGACTATTGAGTGAAACTGAAGCAGGTAGGTAGTACGAATCGACTGAGGGAGCACCCGTAAGCAGATGCTATGGTGTAGCAAACGGTTAGGGGCCCCAGCAATAAGTTAATTCTAGCAAGTCCTCAACATGAGAAGGTTCTTCTATAAGAAGAATTTCCGACTAGTTTCTTCTGGAGGGGAGGGGATATACACTAGCGAATGAATGGTAAAAGCCCGTAATTTTGAAAATATTTTGACGAACAGCGGACACGAGGAAAATAAAACAACCTGGCAGCAGGCACCCTGTTCACACGCGGAAGCAGGATCCCCGCCGACAGGCGGGCCAGCTCACTGGCCTCAGTAGAATTGCCAGGACCACTTCAACGACGCGCGGCGCTTGGTGCTTATCTAATGGAATTTGACATGAATCGACAATTAATTCGTGTATGTCGCATTTCCTCAGCACTCTGGATTCCCTTCAACTCGTTCCATGACCCCGAGTTTGATGACCTGACGCGCCTAGGTTTGATTCAATCAGATTTTCAGTGTTTTATAATACTTTCAGTAAGATAAAAGGGTTTAGAGGATGAAGCCTTTGACCCCTTTTTGGAGGCAGCAAGACATCGATTATTTTTTTCATTTGAGAGTGTAAGTGGCTCGTGAATGTATGTGGCCTGTACCCATGACGGCAGGGCCCCTCGGAGTATATTGGCCATAAGTAATGGCGTTTTTTCTGAGCGAGGATTTTTAATGGAAAAACAATTGTCCCAATATGCGTTCTACACGTTGATAGAATTTTTGACACCGTCTGACAACACCGTGTTGCACTCTATCTCGGCTCTCATATTACAGAAAAAGTGGTATATGTTTCCCAGCTTCTTATGACAATTTAACCCACTGCGTCCGCAGTGTATTGCGCGACCGGACTTCCGTGCGCGCTTGAGTATAAAAACTAAGGATTTATCTTACTTTATTTTAAAAGTATACTATATGCTAAAGGGGATTCAATATTGTTACGTGATAAAAGTGTAAAGCCGAAAAATGCGAAACTAGCCAAAAAAGCTTGATAAAATTAAGAGGAGTTGAAAAAGTGACGCAGTGTGCTTAGAAGCTGTTCACTCACACCATTTTACAATTTTTCAGAGGCAGGATTTCGGTTTTATTGGTAAAGGAGAGTTAATTAAAAAATGTAATAGTTGAGGTATTACTCGAAAAATGCCAGCAACTTAGCTATTATTCAATCTCGCAATTTCCCCCACACATATTTTGTCCCAGACGACTTCAGGAATATACCGACTCTTTCCAGTCATCTAACAATGCTAAATGAGTTCAAACGAAGAGTGCTTCACCATGTGCGCACGCGGTACGCAATGAGTTAAACTTAGCTCACGCCATCAGAGATGGGCATTGTAATGTGTATGCATGGGCCTCTTTGAGGACGGCTGCCTGCAGAAATTACCCCCACCCCCTAGCTTATTTGAATCTGTATATCAACTAAGGCGTTCTGCTCGATTATGAATTGAAGGAGGGCGCTCTATTGACCTCTAACGAATTCCTCAATCTTTGGCCGAATTGGCAATCTCCCGTGAAACAAGTGATTCAGTATTTTTCATCTCGGGTCGGGATTCAGAAGAGGCACTAAGCGCTTTCGATTGCTTCTGTGAGGTTTAGAAGGGTATCTTCCAATGAATTAAACCGCTACAAGTACTCCTGGTAGACATAGCCTCTTGGCCATATACGTACCATCAAAAGCGCGCTGTGTCGTTTTAGGCTTTTAGTTAAAGGCACAAAACAGAAGCTGTCGAATGCTCAATTTCGTCGACCTCGCATTCCATTTTGAGCACTCACATATTAGTGGAAGGAACTTCAAAAATACTAAGAGCTCCATCATATAGAGCAAGTTATTCTCTTCAAATGGTTTGAAAATCAGTTGGAAAACTTTCCATCTTTAGCGCGAGATTTCGAGTGAGAAAAACGCCGTTACTTATGGATCGACCCAATACATGTCAACGTTTTGCCCCCCCCCCCCCCCCCCCCCCCAGACGAATCTGTACAATTCACTTGATGTTGAAAGAAACGGGTGGAAAAGATCCTTTAATTTCGCGAAACCAGGGAAATCTCACCACGTTGCTTATCGACGGTATAGGGCTTGAATGACCTGTGTGGGACCGTCTGATGAGTATGGTAAGTGAGCCAAACATCCGACGATGCTGTGTGTTCGCCATCTTTCTTTGCAATGTATAAATATGAAGCGAAGGGATTGATATGAATGTGCTTCAGGCAGGTATGGTAGATGATAGAGGGGGGAGGGGTCAAAAAATAGTCACTTTCCTCCATGAATTTCGAGGCGCTATAAGTTACACTTTATTAAATTACCAGTTTGGCTGTCACGCACTACTGCGCGCATGGTCTGGTCACTGTTCCGCGTATTAGTGTGTTGCCCACTAACACTTGGCTTAATTCCCATGTTTCGAAATACGGCCGATTGTATTGCATTTCTCTTTTTTGAATGAACATTTGCCACTGTCGGCTGCTTATCAAAATCTGAGAGCGAGCCCACCCATTTGTTTGAAATAGGACAGCCTAGCGGTTGAAAGAGATTCGATGGTAACAATATCAGAATCCAAGTGAAATTACGTCCTAGTACTTCCACTGAGCAGCTTTCATATATCAATTCCTCAATGGCAAACAATTTGAGCTATTACTTTTTGTCGAAAGGAGTATTAGCGGGTCTGGTTTCCAACTAACATCGCTGAAGAATTAAAAACATCTCAAACTCACCACGGCTTTGCCCATTGATTCTGGGCTAAATCTAGTTCACACAACTTGTCTCGTAAAAGCAATTCCCGAGTTACGTGTTAGAAGCAGATCCGTTGTGGATACCACAGTTCCTATTTATACATTTTGTAGCTTCCTCTCCAACTACGTAACCTAGCCGATCAGGCTGTTATGACTTCCGGCCACCCACCGATAATGTTCCCATCCTGCCCTCTATTCTACTTCTTGGAACGTTCTACCGTCGCTGTGGCCCGCTCAATGAAGTTGGTGACCCTCCTTTTCTGAAGCCCCTTATGCTTTCTTATCAGCTGTTATCACTTCCTGCCACCCATCAACAATGATCCTATCCTGCCCCCTACATCACTCCTTGGAAGCAACGCTCTACCGCCGCTGTGAACAGCGCTATGAGTTGGTGGACTTCCCGTCCTAAGCCCCCTTGTGGTATCTTATCACCTGTTATCATGGCCGGTCACCCACCAATAATGTTCCCAATTCCGTGCACCCTATCTTCCACTTGGAATTACACGGGTCGGTGCGTATACTGTGGCCGACGCGTTCACGAATTAGGCAAACTAAGCCCATTCTAATCCCCCTTGGTGGCTATCTTATCAGGCTATTATTCATGGCCGTGTCACCCACAATAATTGAGTTCCCATCCTGACACCCTTAAGCTACCTCTGAATACCAACGCCCATCGCCTGTCCTGTGGCCGCGCTATGAGAGTGGTGACCCTCCCACCTTCTTAGCCCCGGGTATTGGTATCTTATCAGCTCTTATCACTTCCTGCCACCCACCAATAATGTTCCTGCCCGACCCCCTACATCACTTATGAATTGAGCGCTTTATCGCTATTTTGAAGAAAAGTTATAATTTCCGTCAAACAACCATACATACACACACCACACAGCACACACACCAACAGACAAAACTTATGGTTATATATAGGAGAATTGATCGGACATTTTACCACCATATTAAAGAGCATATCAAATACTATCATGACACTCCGCCACAGCCTTCTGGACGAGCGCCATCGAGAGATTCTGGCACGCGACCGCGATGTGGTGCCTGAGATCAGCGAGATAGTCGATTTCTCCGCCACCGTAGACCACCCTATTGAACTCCGCCCGAACCGGGTAATGAGAGGATTCAGGTCAGGTGGCCTACTTGGATATTCCATCCTTCTCTAGGTATTCAGCCCCCTTCCATTCCAAGTAGGCGAGAGTTTTCCAATGCCCTTCGATTCCATGTGGTGGCACCCAATGCTGTAGCAGTACAAAGTTTCCAAGAAGGTACGGGCGACGACATGTGAGGAGGATATCTCCGAGAGTTGCTCGATTGTGACGCTAGCTTCAGTCGGGCTCACGAAGAAATATCGGTCTTCCTCCCTTTTCAGGTACGTCCGGTCCATGACGCCATACAAGCCGCCGCCTTGGCAGCTGTGGTGAAGAGTGATGGTCTAGGACCGTGACGGACGATTGTCGGGAGCTGCTCGATGACTGGAGTCTGGCGCCGATCGAGAGTACTGTCTCCACGTAGCATTAATCTTCGCTGGGTGTGTCACTCGAGAACGTTTCGCAGCTGTATTTGGGAGTGACATGAATTCCAAAGTCTCTCCAGTCAGGATGCTTGTGTCTGGGAAGATGTACTTTCATTATTTTTGGTGTAATGTGAAGGTGAATTGACGAGATGCCAGCTCCTGCCTCACTGAGGTGAGCATCGATTAGGATCTGCGCTCTGGTATTCGTATCCACATCTCTTGTCTTGGCAGCGAAAACTTGCTGATATGTGACTGCGGTCGAGACACCCCTTTACGTCACATGCAGCCGTATTACTTAACCGTTATCGGCAGGATTGCCACGCAAACTCTGTTCCAAATTGCTTTTTGATTCGTGCATAACAAAGGCTTTTTCTGAGGCTTTCAACCATTTCACTTGGTTTTTTCGCCATTTTTCCACTACATAGCATCCCTGCTACCAGTTTAGATCGAGTACCAAATTACCGCACCTTGTGCCTTTGGAGTATCTGAATATCAGATGCTTGGAGGCGATCCTTTTATGGAAGGAGGCGGTACTTCTGAGGAATAGGCGATACTTCTGACATGAGGGCCTTTCCGAGTTCTCTCGACTATGACCTTACGACCTTACACTCACACGTTGCTCAATCAGCACTCTTTTTAATTTGATGCACTCTTCATGAATCGCGATCTACACTACGTGGTTATAAATGAGAACTGCCGAAAAATCAGGGAGAACGTGGTTATAAAGAATTTTAGTATATCGCAGGGAAAGCCGAATTCATAGGAAATCTCACCTCCTTGTTCTCAGACGCGCGATTCCTTCTTCGAACATTTCGTTTCCTGCAGTAAACTAGATTGTCAATTTCGACAACGCCTTTGAGTTATCCAAAAGGCGTTCTTGACAAATCCTGCCATGAGCATGAAGTTCCGCGGAATGATGCCGAATAAACCTGATTTTCTTTCATATCGTCGCCAAAGAACTGCCTCATCTGGGCCGTCCTCCCCATCTTTCTCGTAGCTCTTATTCTTATCACCTTGCAGGCTACTATTTTCATTAATCACAGTCTTTTTTTCATGTTTCCTCTCCAGTTGCCCTTTGCAGATGAACTACGCAAAATAATACAAGGGTGTTTTGTGAATTGTCGGATAAATATGGTATCAGTCTAAAAGCGGTAGACCTGGCGCTAAAGTCTAGTGACACAATGACGAAAAGTGAGCGAAACGTCAAAAAAAAAACCGCTGAAAAAAGCCTTTGTTAAGTGCATTTGGGTTGGTGAAGACCACTTTTTAGTCCCGTCGGTCCTGCTCGAATGTGCTGTGGAGACCGGAATCTGTAAAATGATGCCATAACGTGAGCTTGTACACACTTGACAAAAAGTCTACAAGTCTCATCAAGGTGGGGCGTGTAATCCAACGCGGACTAGCGACATTCCCTTCCCTCCACCACCCCACCCCTTCGACTGAGCCGTGCTAGCGCCCATATTCTTATGCAGGCAATGACTAAGAGAACGGCTGACACTGAGTGCCTCTGGACGAGTTTTCCTGTGGCATTACGTGAACAACTGCTTCATTGTTTCGTCTTCATATGTAGGAATACGCACATGCAGCACGCAGCGTACACGTCATCTGAATATCGGAATTGTTGGGGCGATCCCCGAGTAAGACCTTACGACCTTATTCATCCACACATTGCTTAATTAGTAGCCTTGTCACTTCAGATGGTCCCATCCTTCATAGGCAGCTGTTCACTGCAAAATGGAGGCAGCCGGAGGGTTCTTACTCCGGTGAGACCTGTTAAACCTTGTGAGGCTGGTGCAAGCTCGCTGAGCCACCATGGTAGAACCTGTAAGCTCAAGAAATAACTCGCTAGACGGAACGAAACGTCGATTGGATGTAGCAAAAGGTACATGCCCCCAACGTCGAACTGCTCCGAGAACTCTTGAGCTATAAAAAGCACGCGCTCTATTTTCAATTGAAAGCTGAAAGATCAAGCACCGAATTTTACCCAGGTCCGAACCCAAACGTGCCCTACATTCAGACACATCTCAAAATCTTAGTTGCCTTTCGAGTGCTCTTTTGCCCTTTACAATGATTTGCAGGGACCACGTGGTGCAGAACGCCAAGGTTTCATCCTCCAGACGAGATCGGGGAGATACACTCTGATGCACGACTCTTCAGGAGAAACAAAGCCGTTGGCGCAAAACTTCTCGTGTTCGAGAAAAAAAACCTCAGAGTTTGAAAACGACTGTTATGAGTGAGACCCACGAGCTCCGTATTCCCCTTCTTCAGCCAAATAAATCCACAGCTTTGTTTTTCAACATTTTTTATTGGGCTCCCACTCGCGCGATTTTGATGAGGAGCCTCATGAGATTTCTTCGAGCGGTGGCGAAACGAGTCGCCACATCAGTCGTAAGCATTCCGACTGATCGTTATCATTTTCTGGACATTTTTCTAAAAATTAGTCGTTTCGGGCGGGATGTGCCCCTTATGCCGTACCCCTGAAGGCATAGGGCACTATAATTTGATGCTCGGCTAAAACGGTAGCAGAGGTGCAGGGGTGAAGTAAAAGTCGAAAAAGTGAAGTGATGCGGTCAAAAACCTGCAAAAAGCTTCGTTTTACACCATTCAGAAAGCGATTTCGGACGAGTTTTTCCGTAGGCATCTTGCCAGTAACCGCTACGGTAGATACGGCTGCATGTTGTACTCATATATCCATGCAGCACCGCAGCCGCTTCATATCAATCCCTTCGCTTCATATTGTACTTCGCAAATGAAGCGATACGAACACCAGCATCGGTCGGACATTTGTGGGCGGGGGCACGGTGTCCAGGTCGGTATGTTGCAGCTTGGTAGGGCGCTGTAGGGACACCTTTCTTCCAAAAGGCTCCACGCAGAGCGAATTCTCAGAGGCGCCGAATTTTGTCTCGTTAGGCGTATTAATCCTACACGTCTTGGGTTGTCATGCCTTTAAGTAGGCATGTCTGATCCTCCTGCGCATTTTCAGTATCGGGCACAGTTC
>MU934563.1:5686-18121 GCA_036418165.1 Cooperia oncophora
AAGGTGTATAAACAGTGGTAGTTTATTAATACCGTGAGGACGAGCGAATAAGGATAAGGTATGGTAAGGTTAATTGGTAACTGAACGGACGTCTTGGGGTCGAGTCGAGGAAGAATGCCGCCCTCACCTCTCTTGGATCCGCCTCCTAAAGTGTGCCTGTTGTCTTAGGCAATGGACGGACTTTGAAAAGATCGGTCTCAGAATACGTTAGCCGTCAGGAGAATCGCTAATAACATGTCGAGCAAATACGAACGATTCTGCCCCTATGGGTCTTGTGAGCTCCTGTAATACTGCGACCTTATTGTTTGTGAGAAAGACATGCAATTGAATCTGGGAGCATTTCGAAGTTTTGTGGTATTTTACGGAATCATAAAAATTTGTCCGGGATGTTGACAGTTTGAAAAATCCCCAACTGGCCTCCATTTCTGCAAGGAAGTCGGTGTGAATGGGCTGAATTCTGCGAGAAAAGTAATCTGTTTCAAAAATGTAATCCCAATCTCTCATCATCTAAACCATCGACAATGTTTAGAAGTTATATGTGGTAAACGAACTGTTAAGAGCTGACTGAAATGAAGCGTGCATTCCATAATTATACAACTTGTACTTTTTGGGATGCGGCACACCTTCTTCCACTCAGAACCGTAATGACTTGAATGCGATGTGGACTACACAATTATAACGAGGCCAGCCGATGTACAAGCCACCGTTCTTCCAGACTTATTTGGTACTCTTCTGTCCGCGGAGGTAGAAGGCTTGTTTGGCTGAAGCCGTTCCGGATTTGACCCCCTCCCCCCACCGCGCGTGTTGTAAGTGTGCCACTTGCCTCTACAACAACTCCGTCTCATAACCTGTATATTCTACGGAAAGTTCCCTTTTCTTTCGATGCTTCTTTTTCTTTTCTTGGTTCACATATTATTATTCGGTGAATCGTGCAGTGCTCATGTTTTAGGTGTGGTTGGGAGATATCAATGGATCATTACGAGCTCTGCCGTATGGCTCAAGAAACAGCTAGATCTGGCAACGAGTTTCTGTTGAAGAGTCATATAAAATTACAAGATAGGGTCGAACTCGCATGTAGGGTAAGTGCAGGAAAATATTGTGTTTTGAATGAATTCATGTATGTTTCTTTTATTAGATATTTCCCATTCTCGAAGGAACTCTGTACAAATTTAATGTGCTGCGCATTCCAAGCCTTCGAGTACTGTTCGAGAACGCTGTCTGCGAAAAGAAGTGGGTTGACGTTAATTTTTGCCTGGAAAACGTCTTATGCGTCGTTTTTAAATTCAGCACAGAGGATATACTGAAGTATGGATATGATCTGTTGAGAATACAACAACAGTATCAAAGCAAAGACGACTTGGCGCTTTGTCATCTGAAGTACGGGTTGGCACAGGCTCATAAATTGGCCGGGGATCATGACAAATGCAAACAACTGCTTGCTGAAGTCAAAGAGGTAAGTGTTGTGTTGAATGATGTTGAGTTAGTATGGGTAAGACAAAGGCAAAACTTGAGAAATTTTTTGTCCAGAGCTCCTCGATCTACTATTCAAATTTTTACGCTAACTTCCCAATATTTGAGGATGTTGGGCAATTCCAAACAAGTATGTTCCCTGTATGAACGGAGGCAGTGCTGCGAGAGGCAGTACCCCATAGTACTCGCGCAAAACATGAGTCAAATCTCTAATCGGCTCTCGCCACATAAGCCTTGCATTCTCCGGGTTCGGTTGTTCGGGCCAGCTTGTTGGGAGGATGTAAACGTGACTCGTACTATTCTGGCCGGCCCCACAAGTCAATGAGCCATATCACAGTCACTGCTTTTCCTAATAGGAGCGGAATGAGTAGCGAATCATGGAAAGGACATTATTCACGCTGATTGCCCTTTTCACCCTTAGGCTGCGTTTATACTTTGCAGCGTAGCGTAGCGCTTCCAGCGTACGCCAGCGGCAGTGCCGAAGAGAGGATGCATATCGATCTAGCTTCACCAGCGTCACCAGCGGCACGCTGGCGTACGCTAGCGGCACGCTAGCGTACGCCAGCGGCACGCTAGCGCACGCTGGCGTAGCGAGGGCACGGGAAGCATAGCTATCGATCTAGCTTCACCAGCGTTTCTCCAGCGTTTTCCCAGCGCTTCCAGCGACGGGGCTAGAGAGGGGCTAGAGAGCACTGGACGGAGGAGAGTACAAAGTACTCTCCTCCGTTCAGTGCTCTCTAGCCGCCTCTGCTAGGCCTTGCAGCGACGATACGCTGCGCAAAGTAATAAACGCAGCCTTATGTAACATGTCATCTCAGCAAATTCGACGGTTTGTGGCATCCAATCTTATTTTGCTGCTTTTTTTTCTTCTGATCCAGTTCAGTGAAAAGCTGCACACTCACCTCCCTGAATAGTCGAATAGTCCTTTCCTTTGCGAGGTGAGTGGGTCTGTACCTGCAGTAGCAAATCGCCTTTTCCGCTTGAAAGTGCTCAGACGGGAATGGAGGGTATGGTACCCGAGTGCGCCACCATATACCGCCCTCCTTATGCTCAATGAGCAGCTTTCCCATCCTCCAGCGGAACGTGCACTCAGGTGTAGAGAAGGTGCAGAAGTGTAAGAGTGCGGAGACAAGTAGCGCGGTTTGCTATGGTCAGGCATGCATGCCGCTGGCCTTGTGGCTGCGCGTGCGGATTATGAAGACGGCACTCGCAAAACTCCGGATCGGCTCCCGCCCAGGCCAACTAAGCGTTCTCCCCCCTGGGGACGGTAAATAGGTAACAGATTCGTCTAGGAGGGATGGCGCCGCAAGTCAGTGTACAGGCCACGTAGCATTCAAAATGTCACTGCGATTCTGAATGAAAGCAGAATGCATGCCGCATCTCTAAAAGAGATTTCAGCTGCGAGAACTATCCTTTCATACAACTGGCTGGGTAAAATATTCTCGTGGAACATGAACTTTGACTTCAGTTAGCACTTAGTCATTCTGTGTAGATGGTGACCTTTCAGGTTTTTGGAAGGGCGTATGGGACGAACTCGAGGATTTTTGTGCTCCTTGCGTTAATGAGTTGACGTCGTTATTTCTTCTTCTTGTTTTTCCATCTCTTTCAAGGATTTTCTTATAGATTAATCTCTTCCGGTTCTTCATGTTGTCAGTCTATCTTTAATTTTCTAGTTGAATCTTTTTTTTGTTCAGTACCAGTTATTGACAGCGGTACTGAAGAATTTGCTGGCCTGTGATTAGGTAACCATCGTAGACATCAGGACCCTCCGTATCGATGTCTCTCATTGTTTTTAATAAGTCGGTAAGGTGTTTGCTTACTGTCACCATTTGCTCCTGAATTGCCTTGTTAAACCAATATGATCTCGCTTTTAGAGTTCTATTGTTATGTTTCAGTTCAAAATTTGGATAAATATTAGAGCTTGTCAAAGTTTCCATATCACAAATGTGCCGCACATTCAATTATCTTAATTGCTAATCTGCCAATTTCAGCTTAATTAGGTGCACAGTTCTTCTTCAGAGTGTGTAGTTTTGATGTCGGTCGATTTTGGCTGGCGTCGTTTCAACTTCTTCGACAAGAACATTGTAAATGATCCAGAAAATCCAGAGGAAAAGTTTCTGGGCCTGAAGGTGATTATTCATTATTTTCTCAACATCTGATCTATATTACGGGTGTCATTTCCTTTCATAAGACAGGCTGAGGCAAACGACCGCAACCAGCCTTACCGGCTTGGTGTAGAGCGAGGTGACAGCTTGCTGCAGCTAGTAGGCTAGTTGATTCGATCAGTCTAATGTAATGGTGATAGTGTTTTTGATAGGATGCGAGACCTGATATTGTGTTCCGTATTGCCCTGCTTCGTGTGAAGAGCAGCACACTTACGTTGCGGCAACGCGTCGTTGCAAGCGGCGGTACGTATCGCGGCGGCTTCATGTCGCGGCAGAAGTACCTGATAGACTACCAGGAAAGTGTTATGTATGTCGGGTCGGTCAGATGGGAACTGATAGTTCATGGGCGTCTCGCACCAGATATAGCATCCCACCCACCCCAGCAGGAGTCTACGGACAACTTGAGCGTAATCCCTCTGAATGCGCCGATCTTTTGCTTTTCTCTGCACTCTCTCGTTCGCATGGCACTTCATGATCATTGCGACCTTCCACATTGCCGCTTTCCACAGTGGTTTGTGGTTCTCCTTGAAAAGCTCGTATCCTGGCTGGTCACCTGTTATGGCCTGTGCACACCATCGTTGTGAGAAATACAGTGGAAAGGCCGTATTTGGCCGCTGGAGAGGGCGAAAGGGAGGAGGGCGTCGTATCCTGCTGTAAGGAAATTACGACGCCTCTTTCCAGCAGTCAAATCAAGTTTTTCTGAGTGTTGATTTTTCCCTCTCGCGCGCTCTATTTACTACGTTGTTAGGAATATTCCAAAGGGGGAGGGTTCTTACCTGGCGTTGAGAGGAAGTTTTCTGAGGCGCTATAAAGCTTTCCGGTTGCCGACTTTTATTTTTCTGTGCCATCCCCTGACATCAGTTTTTAGGAAAAGTTTGAAAAAAAAAACTGAAAATTCGGTGAAAATGGTAGTGAGTTGGGAAAGTTCGGCAAGATGGTAGGTAGAGCGGAAAAGGAGCTCGTAATAGAGGAGCAAATTAAGGGGTTCGTACTCCGCAAAAATTATACACGACGTCATGGTGCGCCCTGATCCTAACCCGTGCTCACTTTCCTCAGAACCATACGCTCATAATATCAATCCTTGAAGTATGTTGCAGTAACGCGATGTATTCTTTGCCGTATAGTGTTCAATACTGTACAGCTTTTTGGATTTCAGGATGATTTTAGGATGTCTGTGTAGATTGCTGGTGTAGCAGCATTAATGGGGAAGCTGCTTATCTCGGCGAACAACGGGGTGGAGTGTTCCGACTGGGACGAGGACTGGATGAAAACTACTGGAAGGCGTATCAAACGTCTCTTACCGCGCTGCATGTTGCAGAAGAGTTCATATTCTCAATTGGGGTGAGTTCATTTCACAGCTTTCATCATTAGATCCCCTTTTGTCGGAGTGCATGATGCTTACCACCTAAGCACTTTAGAATCTTCAAAGGTCACCAGTTGTGAGCGGGTCTTACCCTCTCCACAACTCCATCTCTCGATTCTACAAAACCTAAAAAGCTGAGAAAAAGCAGGAGATTGCAAGTAAATAGCGCTTCCCTCCCATGACCTTCTGTAGTTTGTTGCAGAAATACAAAACGTCTCCAGGTAATTAAGGCTCATGAGAATGGACCCTGACACACCAAATGCAGTGTGTCCAAAACATTGAACTCGATTGAACTTCTGATTTCCTAGCGGTATGGCGTCTCGTTCGCTCTGCTCTTAATGTCTGACCCATATGCAGAGGAATCCAACCATTTTTTTTTCTGCAAACCACAGCTTTGACAATGTAGTGAGCAGAGTCCCTCTGATATCATACGCTCTCCATCTCTGCCAGAAGCGAAAAGCATACAGTTGGGAGCTTCATAAAAGGTGCCAATTGCGAATGAGGTCGAAGGTCCAGTCATCAATGATCTGTCATTCAACCGTTTGTCAAATGACACCGCACAGGCAACTCTAGGCGAATCGCCTACAACGGTCTGGTTTGTTCTTGTCGGGTGAGCCTGACAGTGAACGACAGTCCTCTTGCGCACCCGTTGCGCTTACCATTTTCTCCCGATTGCCCCTCAAAAGCGCGCCCACTGGCAACCAACACTGCGTCTCGCCTTCGCGAGACTAATGTTATTTTTAATGCTTATCCCAAGTGCAGAATACATCCTTATTACGTCTTCCCTTGACCATAAAATGAGACAGCATGATTGTGGCAGCGGAAAGCGCAATAAAGGCTTGCCAAACCTTTAGATATTTTGAATTTTTTCCACTTACTCAAGAATGCATAAGGGCGAATGGCGAGCTCAGCAGACAAGCAATCAATTTCTTCATACCGAAAATATTTGCATTATTGCATGGACATTGATGGTTGATTTTCTATTCTTAAGGAAGATGAAGAGGGAACGAATTCGATGCTGAAAATTTGGAAGGGAGACTGCTTTGAAAAAGGAGTTCCAGTTCTTTGTAGGGAGGTCTGTTTCTTAGCATATCATTCATCAGAGAACACACTCTAAGCTCTGTGACGAGTTGCTTTTTCATCTCGATTATTTTTAACAGACAGTATTTGTCCTTTGTGATCCCTTTCCGATGCGCAGGCTAAATTACATTGAGATATTTTGAGCGGTAGATTCTAGAATTTCTTCCGCAGCCGCAGTGGGACAACCCGCAGCCATACTGGGATCGCTGAATGAGTCGGAAGGGGGAGGCAGGCTACTAATGCCCCCTTTTTGTAGCCAGAGGTTGATCAAGGCAGTCATGGTCTTGCCCGCATTCCTTAGCTGCAAATGGTCATGTAGAGGAGACCCTCTTCGCAGTTCACAGCCACTGTGAAAAATGGTAAACGAAAATTCAACAATAGGCCGTGCATGAGGGGAGTTCTAGACGTGAGCGCGGTAGTTTCTGAATTTCTTGTACTTTTGGCTTCGTACCACTCTTCCCTTGCCTTTCGTTCTATAATTATGTGGTGCGAAGTTTACAGGTACTTTCTAGGACGATTAAGGTGAATGATTTTTAGATTCGAATCAGCACGGTTCATCCGTCCTCACACTACTCCGTAGCTGCTTGTGCTGTTGCAGTACATTCCACACTCTCTGCAATTGTTATAGGTTTCGTTGATGGGACCGTGTTACTCTACCAAGGCAACGTGATCAAGGATAAGGTGATAAACTGCAAACGGTTGTTCCAAATTTCAATTAGAAGTCTCTCTTTTGGAAGGCCCTAACTTCGCGATGGCAACGCATTCGTGATCCGCTACCTCTGGATGGATGTGTGTCTGGACTTGCTCTCGCACAACTACCTGGAGAAAAATTGGTGGTATTTGTGATCACCACGAAAGTCGTCAATTCATACGTCATTGAAAACAAAACTGTGATAAATTCGGTACGGCTTTTATGTTTCCTTCAATGTCAGCTCTTAAGAAACCTGATTTGCAAGGAAGTATAGACAAACAAGGCTTCCATTCGTGTGCTATGTCGCTGCATCGCTGATGACAGCTGCCGTCTGTTTACTAGGTTAGAAATTTTATTGAAAATATGATAGCCCTCATTACCAGGTAAAAAATTTCTTTAAACTCAACTCGAATAATTTTCCTAAAACATTTAAGTATTCCCTAAAACGTTTTTTCAAAAAAACTTTTTAAAAAATTTTTTGATTCTGTCGTATTTAAACTCGTTTTCCTACCCTTCCTTACTGATGAGCACGGAGGGAGGATACCGTGGTTGTCTAGCTTCCGTCTAAGGGCACGTGCGAAACGGAAACTAGACTACTTCCTTGAAACCAATAAAGATATAACTAAAAGATATATAAATAAAAGATAAAAATAAAGTTAAATTTTAATGTTTCAGTATATGTATATTATATCACAGGTTTGAACATCAATGTTATAATCATAAAAGTAAACTGATTAAATAACATGAAAATCACATTATATATACTATCATCATATAGCAGCTCGAGGGAAACCCGACGCTGTGTGGTGATAGTACCTGAAAAGGGTATTTACAAAATTGTAATTGTCTTTCATACTGGTTTAATTTTCGCACAATATCATACATTCAGCATGTAAGCTAAGCATTAATCAAATGAAATCCAACATCAAAAGCAAGCTAAGTATTGGAATCTGTGTTCCAACCAAGAATCTTTGCACGTCGTACTGATGTGCACCATCTTCTGTTTCGGCCAACAGCCGTCATACGTCACAATGACGTATCCCTTCTTCTGTTTCGGCCAACGGCCGCCATACGTCACATTGACGTACCAGCTCTTCAGTTCCGACCAATGGTCGTCATACGTCAAATTGACGTGCCTTTTTCATTAAATTTATTAAATTTTGTAAATCATATAATACATATAAAACACTAGCCTTTCGGTGTATCATCAACTTATATAAAGTTATCCACTCCTGATCTAAGTACGTAAACACAACAACTCAAAGCTACACACCTCTTTTACCCTCCTCTTTATAATTAAAACAATATTTGAGTCGTAACTGTCTAAACTTATACCATATCACTGATTACTTATAAGTTTTTGAAAGAAATCTAATAAAAGAATGGTACTTAAATAATTATTACACATATATTGTTTACCTTGCCACTAAGAAAAAACAGTCAGATTTTATTCCATATTCCTTTACCCAAACCTTTTATAAACTTATTAATAACCTTAACTATTATACAAGTTCACAAATATGTTATAAACAACTCGTTAATTTTATTTTTGTTTTTATTTTTATTTTTTTATTCTCTTTCACAAAATCATTGTATAATTCTTTAAACATGGGGGCCATACCCCTTTAACAATAGGGACTCTTTTGATAGGGTTATAAAAGCGGATACTAGCAGAGGGTAGGTACCGCGCCTTCGAAAGGGTCAACAAATACATACTTACACAAACCTTCACCAATGTTCACATTACTGTAAGGGCTTGCAAGTGCCCAGGGCAAACCCCTTTAAACTTCCCTCCAGTATGTGGGCTGGGCCCCTCACATACTTCCACCATGGCCTACAACAACCATTAGTAGCAGTAACTATTATTACAATAAAACATTTTACAAAAGCAAGGTAAACAACATATATAAACTAGATGATTTCGGTACCACAAACCATGCTAATATTTGTAAGGCAGGATGCAAAAAATGCGATCTTATAGACAAAAATGATTATATCATTTCAAATACTACAAATTTGAAAATAAATACATATATAGATAATAACGCTAACTGCTGCAGTAAAAACGTAATCTACTGCCTTAATTGCTTAGAATGCGGTTATCAATATGTAGGACTAACGACTAGAGAACTTAAGACAAGAATGGGAGAACATATGTACAACATACAAAAGAATGATACAAGCAAATACTTATATAGACATTTCAATGGCAAATGCAATAAAAAACTTTTATCGTTCTCTATATTAGATAATCTGAAAGAAAACGAAGACAGGATAGTTTTAGAGAGCAAAGAAGCTTTTTGGATCAAGCTGCTAATTACAGCATATCCTTTTGGAAATAATGACAATGTAAAATCTTACGGGAATATATCCAGTATCGTTAATCCTCTTACATACAAACCCGAACACCCATACTTTACACTTAAAATTCTCAAGAAAAGAGAAAGAAGAGGCAAGAAAAACAGGACAGGTAATAATAAAAAAGATATCAACGAAGAAATCAATAAATTCAAAGAGATATTACAGAATACGCTCAGTTTGAAATCTATTAAAAAAGAACTATACAGCCTTAGAAAGAAAACCATTGTAAAAATAATTCAATTGAGCTTCTCAGACACATTCTTCACCAATATCACCGAAGAGAAAAAGTTCTTATTGTTGTGCTTGCTATGTAACTTCCACTTTAAGACTCACGCAATCAATATTTCTCAAAACAAAACCTTTTGCAATTTGCCAACCCTTTACATTCACAACGTACTGGATTATCTTAATTTGAATAAAATAATCAACTCAAACATTATCACACAAATAATCAGAAGCAATTCAACAGTGAAATACATCCCTTTCAGAGTTGTATACAAATACGGTGAACCAGCGTCCAAACTACTATTCAATTATAATCGAACACTTAAAAACATCACAAACGAAGAAGTTAGTAGAATAATAAATTCTCAATGTATATGCGAAACCAATGATTTTTGCCAATACATAGACAAATTTCATGGACATGTAATAACAGGTAATACAGAAATCATTCATAACAGTCAAGTCAAAAATATTCTAGATAAAGGATGCAAATACAGAATTTCTACACAAATAACCAAACGGGATATCATAAAATGGATCCAAGAAACAACTAACAGTTATACAAACATCATAAAGAACAAATATAAACTTAGAGATTCAGTATCAAAAATAATAAGTGACAACATTAAATATAAAATACATAAAGCTCTGAAACCGAAACTCTTCTCTTATTGGCTGAACAAAAACAGCATTTCACATGGAGATTTTAATTATCTTAAAAATGAAGTGAAGAAACTACAAGAATTTTTCATATTCTGCCCACTAGATAAAGCAAACAACAACTATGGCATCATATGCAAAAAATTGTACATTCTGAACATCATGAAAGAAATGGGTATAGAGCACAATGATAATTTTCAATTGCATATTCTAAACACCAATGTTACATACACCCATGGTAATGAAACAAATCAAGAAAGCATAATACAGAAGCATAAACAGTTCAATAACAATAACAATATTAAAAATATAGATACTATGAATATACCGATAATTTATGCCATACCTAAACTACACAAATCACCTATAAAATTCCGATTTATAACAGCCTGCAATTAGAACAAGTAGTCTTAACCTTTATCCAATGGACTCACAAGATTATGAAAATTATCATTATGCTCTATATACATTTGCTACGTATTATTATAATTAATGAATAATCGTGTTTTGATGAATATGACATTCATCAAACACACTTCATCGAATTATAATAATACTATCAAATGTAAGAACACTCAATTCATAGGATACTGGGCAATCAATAATATTAATATCAGCGAACAGCTTCAAAATTTACATATGGATGATATGAAGCTGTTTTCAGCCGATTTCACTAATATGTTCACCAATTTACCACATTCTAACATAATGTATAATATTAAAGAAATACTTAAAATTTGTTATAAGAACAGCAACAAAAATTACATCGCTAACAATGATTACAGAACTTTCTATACAAATAGTACAAATTACAAAAATTACAATTATTACACGATTGCAGATATAGTCTATTCACTAGACTACTTATTAAAAAACAGTTATTGCAAATTTTCAGAATATATATTTACACAAAAAACCGGAGTTCCACAGGGAAGCAATGTTAGTCCCTTACTAGCTGATCTTACGCTATCCTATTTCGAATATATCTACTCACTGAACAATTATAACAACAAAGATATGCAGATAAAACCGTTTAGATATATGGACGATATACTTGTCATACACAATAAAAATACACGATTTATTCTTGACAAGCTCAATGAGATTTACAAAAACATCTTAAAGTTAGAATCAACACATAGCGACGAATACAACTGTAATTACTTAGACCTAGAAATTAATATCAAAGCAAACAAAATATATACTAAAATGTATAACAAAACAGATAGTTTTAATTTTTCAATAAAACGTTTTCCTAACGCATCTACAAACATTTCATGCCGTATTAAATTAAATACAATCTACTCAGAAATTCTTAGAACAGCTAGAACGTGCTCCAGCGTGGAGGATTTCATAGACAGATTAAAACTAACTAGCAAAAAGTTAATAGAGTCAGGTTATGAAGCCGAAACATTTTCTAATTGTTTCATGAAATGCTTTAACCAAGAATAATTTCATAATTCATAAATATGAACTTCAAATAGATAGAATTCTCCGCTCTGTCTAAAAATCTTCACCAGTTTACGTCAAAAACGCAACCATAATGTCATTGAAATTTGATAAATCAAGCTTGGAATACAAATGTAGGGACTAAACCAACAAATTGTTATTTTCAAATTAAAAATGATTCCATTGGAAAGGGATGCAAAGATAAGCAAGATAAACAAACCTATAAACAGAACACTGAGAAACTCATTTCATTTATTCCAATACTGTACAAGAATGCGGTCAACAAACGGTGAGTGTTTCAAAATTTGAACAATAGTCAAAATTTTATAAGTATAAAGCACATATTTTGTTCGAAGACGAGGATAAGAAGAAAAGGTAACGGGTGAGTGATAATATCACTTTGTCTACTAAAAAATTTTATTGAAAATATGATAGCCCTTATTACCAGGTAACAGAAATTTCTTTAAACTCAACTCGAAAATTTCCTAAAACATTTAAGTATTCACTAAAACGTTTTTCAAAAAACTTTTTAAAAAATTTTTTGATTCTGTCGTATTTAAACTCGTTTTCCTACCCTTCCTTACTGATGAGCACGGAGGGAGGATACCGTGGTTGTCTAGCTTCCGTCTAAGGGCACGTGCGAAACGGAAACTAGACTACTTCCTTGAAACCAATAAAGATATAACTAAAAGATATATAAATAAAAGATAAAAATAAAGTTAAATTTTAATGTTTCAGTATATGTATATTATATCACAGGTTTGAACATCAATGTTATAATCATAAAAGTAAACTGATTAAATAACATGAAAATCACATTAAGCATGATTTTATCAGCTATAGAGCTTATGCCAGATTTCTTGCATATGACATCATTGCATGTGGTCGAAACGCGAGACACCCGACACAAGCAAGATTTTCATCTCTGTTACATCGTGCCGGCTTCTTTGAACGTTTACTGGTAGGTACAA
>MU934571.1:0-10169 GCA_036418165.1 Cooperia oncophora
GAAAACAGGCGGTTACAGTATCTCAAACTGCTCGTAAAATCAAGTGCCTCGGAGCGTCGAGTACACAAAATACTACTTAGTTTTCGCCTATGCACACCTGGTTAGTTACAGGTAGAAAGTGGATTTAGCATCGCTGTCATTTCCCCGCCTTACTGGAGCTTATTTGGGCAACTAAACCGGATTACGCTATGCCCAATAGTGTGTATTCACGAAGCCGACATATTTGATTCTACGCGCAGTTTTTAAGGGTACTGTATCCCGCCTGTTTTCCTTGACTTGGAATCTTGCTAGGACAACTGCTTTATTATACTATCACTCTCCTAATAATCTATTAGTCTCCATACTTATTGAAAATAAGAAATAGCGAGATAATAATATAATCATTAACATAAATATCACCATATATTATGTAATATCACATATAATTATTATAACTACTGGTTATGTTTCCGAATGGAGTTTCTCAGTGACTCGTCTTGACAAGACGCCCACCCTCGATTAATCCTGAGCAATCCCGGGAGATTTGAGGGAAGAACTTTGATGCCTCCCAGTCGTCATCGTCTAGGGCTATTTTCGATGACAACGCTAATCTATCAGTGCAGAGTGGCTAATTGACCTTCGATGAAATGCTTGCGCAAGGCATCCGGCCATCTGACAACAATCAGCTCAAATTTCAGTTCGGTCAAGCTCTCGATGGCCATGTGTGTGGTTCACCTCAGCTGGTGTCACGTCATCAACATGCAGCCAGCTCACTTCTCGATGTGATCTCTGACAGACAACCAAAAACCGTCGCTTCTGCTGACGAAACCAGCACTACCTTCCTTGACCTGCCTAGAGAGGTAAGTAAGTCCTAAGGAGGCTTTTTCTGACCATTCTACAGCTACACAAAACCTTTTATTTAATCTGTCGGATGGTGCTCCGACGCCTTCCTGACGATCGCTCTCTCTTGGAGACCGCCAAGGTGAGGATAAAATTTTCAAATGGAACCGGAACCTACTTGTGATAGGCCACAGCTGACTAGACCCAGGGAACGTCGCACGATCTGGGAACACACTGAATAGCAGAGGGGGGTCGTATTTGCCCTTGAGGGAAGAGTTTTCGATGTTGATTCTCCTTGGGTTTTCCTGTTCCTAGTGCACCACCCTCTCCTCAGCGGCAGTCTTCTAAGGAAAAAGTGAAGGAATTCGTAGTAAAAACTCGGGAAAAGTAGCAAGAGGTTGGAAAAGTTTATAAAATGCAGTAAGACGAGAGACAGGATGAGGGACTGGGAGTGGGCGTTGCTCTAGAGGAGGAATCTGGAGAGGTCATATTCTTGCTGGACATTCCCTAATGGCAGGTCGTGCCCTTCACTACACAGGTGCCCCTACGATTGAGAGATAGGTACCCTTTTCCCCGTTGTACCAGTCACTCGTCTCGCTCTTTACTTGCCATCCAGGACGCTTTTGCTGAATCACATGGTCCCAAATCGCAGACATATGAATCAGTCTAAGTTCGCGAGTAAGTCCTGAGAATAACGTCCGTCCAACCCAAATTCGAAGCAATGATCAGTCATAGAGTTCCCAAGTAAGATCCCTGATGGATTCTTCGTGAGGTATGGCCCAGGAAGTCCACAGTACGGAATTTAGGTGTTGCTCATGACGTGTACCACATGTCTCCTGCTTATCCCACTGTGCTCAGCAGACCTTTAATATTCATGTTTCAGGCACACGAAGCCCTTCAATGCATCATTGATCGTGAAGATCGTTTATGGCAATCGCTATGTGAATTCCATTTCACACCTGCCCAAATCGATCAACGAAAGACGCCAGCGAAGACATGGCGGCAGACGTTCTTCGAGCTGAAGAAGTACAATGGTATACGTGAGGTAAGTTCCCCTCCTTCGAAGACATACTTCGCGAATTACCTGATAGGTGAAACTCCTTCCGTGTACAAGAAGGCGCGGTGTTGCGTAGTTGGTACCACTTTCCCTGCCCAAAAATGGATGGTATAAGCGCTGAGACTGTCGTCCGCCATAGCAACTCCACCCAACAGCGGCTCCACCTAATTGGGAATGCTTGTGATCATATTTGCTGCGGACACTACGTTTCCCCTTGTGCGTAACTTTTTTTGTCCTCTCTCTGTTGTTGTCTCGTTCTCGTCGCCGCTCGCGCATTGTTTTATCGTCTCTCGCATCGCGCATGCGCCTAAGCAAACTGCAAAAAAGGCGTCTGTTACTTGGACTCCTCGTTAGACGGTTCGAGTGGTCTTCTTCTTCACCGAAAGTCAACTAGGACCATATTCGAACTCTACTTACCACGATGCGTACTCGCGAAATGTGTCTTTAAGTCCGATAAAATCGACTACCTATTGAAGTGAAGTCGGATTTCAGGTGTATGCAGATCTCATCAACATTTGTTGTCATTGTAAGGCGTTATTTTGGAAGACATTGGGACATCCATGTCTTCGACCGGGTTCGCCTTCGGTGCGGGTCACACCACAACAATTCGTCGACATGCTTATTTACCTCTAAGTCGTAACCCTAGCCCTTACAGGGGTACAGGTCTTTTTTCATGCAATGTACAGAGCTCTTCATACCACCTTGCCATTCTGTTACGTGAAATTCTGTTGTTAATGTTGCTTGCCAAATGATCCACCCATCGGCAGCACTAATTTCTCGCGAGTCCATCCGTTATCAGTGATATATGATAAGTTAATCACCTAGTCTTATCTGGTACAGTAATCATCATCATCATTATCTATGTGAGTGTATGTGATCCCGTTGGAACATCGATTTGATATGTGATAAGGATCAAAGCTGAAAAAATGCTTACCGTAACGCTTTCGCTATCTACAGTCATGATCCCTGCAATCGATAGGGCATGTGACGCGGTGCGTATTGAAGCGCGTCCAGGGCGAACCAATGATGTCGCTACTATTGGTGGGAAATCTGCCTTGGCTGCGCTCTAAGCCACTTTGCTGTCCTATGCCCCATCGTTTGCAAAGAATGACTGTACACATCTTTTACACTCTACACTTTTCACCGGTATCGATTGTTATCGATTTTCCCAGTCTATATAACCAACCCTATATTTGTTGCACTATTTGTTCGGCTTTCTTTTCTCGTCTATTATTTTTCTTCATTCTGTCTTTTTCACCCTACACTTCAGTTATGCACGGGTAGGCCATCCCGATGATAGTTCCATATTTGTTGTAATTATGTATTTTCTTTGGTAGCTTCTAGAGAACTTTTATATGCAAATAGTTCGGCGTTAGTTGTGTTGTGCATCTGATTCGAACTGATAAA
Organism: Cooperia oncophora; assembly: GCA_036418165.1. Taxonomy (NCBI): domain Eukaryota; kingdom Metazoa; phylum Nematoda; class Chromadorea; order Rhabditida; family Trichostrongylidae; genus Cooperia; species Cooperia oncophora. Next base: position 3,284 of record MU934571.1, read on the forward strand.
AGCTGTTTTCATGATGGATTTTTGGGTTCACGCAAGCAGAAAGGGTTCCAGGACCCTGATTTCGGAAAAGGAGCACAACAAGGGCAAAAAGGAGTATTGGGCGTTCAACGAATTCCACGTCTGGGACGCGCCACGCATCCTATGTCCGTCCATAGCGCTAATGTAGCGGCCTTCAACGGTGATCTTTCCTATACAACAGCTTTTCAGGCCAGCAATGGACAAATCATTTTTTTTTCATCGCACATATATTGATACAAATCGGTACAAATGAGCAGACCCCGCAAGGATAAAAGGTTTCGTTTGCTTGAGCGGATTCGGATCAGCGATTTGGCGGCCTTCCGACTAATGCGCACGATGAAAGCTTCACTTGGGCTACATCGTCCCTTCCCTCCTATGTGGTGGAAAGGGTGCATGTCTCGGCAAAGGGCCCGTCCGCTGCTGTGAGCGCTGCCTACTTAGAGTAGGGTTTAGGGCTGTATAGGCACACACTAAAGACGCAGTTCTCAGAGCATGTTCCGTTTATCGATTTCCAACTTTATAAGAAATATAGGCCTGAGCTGTTTCCTTTCTTTGCTGTTACAAAAGAGAGCATACGCCTTTTCTCATCTCGTATCGAGAGAGAGCCTGAATCTACCAGATCGGCTACAGTTTCCTGCACAGGGCAGGCATCATCGTTAAGTCCGCACGACCCCCTCCGCCCCCGTTTTTTTTAAGGGGTTGATACGAGGCTCCGCTCTTGCAGCCAACGAGTTGTCTATAGTACAGCTCGATTAGGAGGGGGGGGGCAGAGGGGAACCTAGAATCGACGCAAAGCTTACATTTGGTCATAGCGGGGCTGGAGTAGACGAGGGACCAAAGGTATCCTAACTATCCAACTTCGATCTCGTGTTACTTTTCGAGGCAGAAAAATGTTAAGCGAATGCTGCTGCAGCTGCGAATCCACTCGCTTCGCTCGGGGACCGTTCTTGGAAGTGAGCACACAGCTTGTCTTCGAGGTAAGCTTCCCTGACTTTTCGCCTCAGTCTGGGAAGTGTCTCATCATTGATGACGTGTTATCCTAGTTTCCTTCCGTCGTCTCTCAATTTTTCACTTTTTCCTCCTTTTTCCACTTTTCTGCTCCTTTAGATCACATCCTTTCTCGTTTCCTCCTTAGCTGACCTTCACCGCGACATGCTCTCGTAAACTTTATTGGCTTCTGGTCGTCACTGGAATCAGTCTGCTGCTTCCGATAGTGAAAACGTATTGTAACGCCACGAACCATGTCGAATCGGCCGTGAGTCGACCCGTTTCGGTCAGCCCGCCATCACTGAGTGACAAACCGGCCGCTTCATTCGATGCCGTCATCGATGCGAAACGAAATCGCCGTACAAAGGGGTCGACCAAATATTGCGCGATTAAAACGGGGGTTCTTCGACTAAATCTAATCTCGAATTACTCGTGACAGCAAGATCCACATGTGAAAAGCTGAAGCCGCAGGGTGGAATCTGGCGGAAAAATCAAGCAGGAATCATAATTATCGAAGGAAAAAACCCATTACTTCTCCATAATGTAGGCCAATCACGAACCAAAATTACAGCATAGGGTCGGGCAAAATTGGTGGTGTAATCAGAAATTCCCCCTCTCGCCGCCTTCCCAGAAAGTTCTATGGCGACAAGGCCCTCTCACCTAACCTACTATCACCTTGTCACCTTAAAGGCACATTCCGCGATAAAATAAGGCTATGACCTCTCAAATGTGTCGGACGATCCGGAAGGCGATTTTTGAGGCTGCGCTACTTTCAAAATGTGAAAAACGGCAAGAACTCCGCTAGAAGCTGACTAATTAGGCCCATGGACACCCCTTAGGCCCATGCCGACCCTCACCGGCTGCTAGCTAGTAGCCACTATGTTATCTTTCTCTATAACATTTCGGACTGCTTTTTCTGCTGCTTTTCTCCGCTAATCAGATACTTAGCACTTTTTTGTGCCTATTTGAGTTCCGTTTCCCGCAATTTGCGGTCGCGAACTGTGCCTTTAATTCTTGACAACTTCGCCCTCTCTACGAAAATTTTACCAGTTTTCCCCTCGCAATGTGGCAGGAATGGATTCAAGGGGAGGGGGATGGTTAAGCACGGCATAAGTGTACGCAAAAAATTACGAGAAAAAACTTTCCACTCGCTGTGGAAAGAATTCCATCTCGATTCTAATACGACCTCTTTCTTATAGCCAAATATTGACATTCTTCCCCCCCCCCCTCCCCACTGATGGAATTCTTCCAGCGTTGCCGTATACGTTCGCAACCGCGGGGGAGATGCCATCACAATTTCCACTCGAGTGATTCCCATGCAGCTATTGGCAGAAAACCGGTGACTTTTAATGGAATCGCGGGCCAAAAGATGCAAAACAGTAGAGGTTTTTCCATAGTAATCGCCTCAGTGACACGTTAGGGAGGGGAAACCAGGAAGGTGAACCAGTATGGAGGCTTTTTACCTACTAGAGGAAAGTCTTTCAACGAGGGAAATTCGTGTCAGCCCGTTCATAGGCAGTTCATCAGGCAGCCAGGAGTTCGGCCTAAGTGGTCGATAGCGATTAGCATAATGAGTGCGGTAATGAGAGACCTCATGCGAATCGGAACACCTGCATGAAGGTGCCTGGTTGCCTTTCATGCAGATAGCCTGAAAGGCTACCCAGGCAATAATATCGAGGATAAAAGCAGCGGGGTAGCATCGGGGATGGAAGTACCGCCATATTCTCAAAGGTGGGCAACGAAAACTTGCGGGAAAGGTGCTTTGTATCGATCAATTCTTTGAGAATTAACGACGATTTGGACTTATTTTGCATATTCTGAAATTTCTACCATATAAAATGATTTTATGAAATACCAAACTTATATTACAGTACTTCAGCTATTCATTTTTATACCTTTATAGAGAATGATAGTGTAAGTCCTCTTCTAACATGCCCATTGCGCGCATAAATATATGACGAAACAAATGAAATTTGGGAGGTGCAGTTTTAGCTGTTTTAGGAAATGAAGTGTGGAAGGCTAAATCAGCAAACTTTTTTCTTATTAAGACGAATACAGGCGCGGTTTCCTTTGGGGGAAGGGGGGGGGGCTTCAAGGAATCCATGTGCAGAGTTGGTGCTGCATAGATGAGATCAGGATTCCTGCGTAAGGCTAGAGAGCGAACGAGCTTGAACCAACTTCTTAGGATAAACTAGGGTTTTGGCGCTACAGTAATCCCAGTTGCAAAGAGTCCTTCAAATGCTCCCCTTCCCTCCCAAGACGAACAAAATCTAAATACCATTCACCCTGACACCTGTCTTGGGGTGGAAAAGGCTTGGCTAGTTTGAGTCAACCCCAGTTCCACCCAGGGAGTCCCCTGAATGCCCCTGCCAGGGTGAGCAACACCCAAAGACCATTCGATCCCGACCAAAGAAGGATGGCTACCTCGCGCGAAAAGGCCTCACGACCTTTTGATTGAATGCCAGTATGGTCCCCTAAAAAGGTCCCAACCTTCTTATGGAAGGTCCGTAGCAGATAGAAGACCGTTCTGTAATCCCCGTCCAAAGATCTTTCCGTCGGCTTACATCTCATTTCGAATGGCCACTTTCGACCTACCATCCTTTCCTCTACGGACAGAAGGAATGCCCAACCACTGCCGAAACCTTTTCTCACACAAACAAACAGACCACGAAAAGCTCCTATTTCCTCAAATGCCGCAGCAAAAGAAAAGCTTGGAGGGTTTGACCCCTGTCCAACCGATTCGCCTCGATGAAAAAAAAAAAACGAAAAAAAGGGCGATTTTAAGCGCTTTGTCATGAAACCATCCGAAAATAATCGTCGTTTAAGAGCGAAAATAATCGTCATTTTAAGAGCCCGGCATTAGGCAAGGCGAAGTGCAAGACGATCTGTGTATTGAAATTCTGCCCTTAAACGTCGTCCCATATTAGAGGCCATTAGGGCTCACCTGGAAACTCGGAAGGGTTTTCATTTTGACACTTTTTTATTGTTCCAGCAAGATTGTTAGCTGAAATTATTCTTCCTCAACGTGACTGACAATTGGATAACTGCTCTATAACCTGCTAGGTGCCTTGTCCTGGCTTTGTCTTCACTGAATGTAGGAAACGCCAACCGAATCTGAAGAAAGTATGTAGAGGAAATGGCGATATTCCCTGCCATCAAAACCGTTTGAACGACTGCACGAGTGAGTGGTATCTCACTGGAGATTTGCTGGTGTTCCAATGCTGCCGTCAGAAAGTTGCTGGGGTAAGATAAGTTTGTGTTATCGAGGAGTTTGCCCCAATATCAAGGGACTATGACTGAAATGCTGCCTCCGGCGCTGTTTGGCTTAGAGGGACATTTGCACTTCCACGAGTTTCTTTTGCTAATTCATGCGAACTAATAGGTCTCACTTTCTTGAGACCTGTAGGATCTTGCGAAGCTGCGAAATGGTACATGTGAGACACTTTGGTTACAGGAATTTACTGGTCCTTTCAAGCACCTGCACAAGTTTCGCTAAGTAAAATGAAATGCCCCCATCAAGCCGAACTGCGTCAAAAGTCCCGTCTAACAACCACAATAAAATAATTAAAGGCACAGTTCGCGACCGCAAATTGCGGGAAACGGAACTCAAATAGGCACAAAAAAGTGCTAAGTATCTGATTAGCGGAGAAAAGCAGCAGTAAAAGCAGTCCGAAATGTTATAGAGAAAGATAACATAGTGGCTACTAGCTAGTAGCTAGCAGCCGGTGAGGGTCGCATGGCTAAGGTGTGTCCATGGGCCTAATTAGCCAGCTTCTAGCGGAGTTCTTGCCGTTTTTCACATTTTGGAAGTAACGCAGCCTCAAAAATCGTCTTCCGGATCGTCCGACACATTTGAGAGGTCATAGCCTTATTTTTTCGCGGAATGTGCCTTAAACGCTTGCAGCAATGACGAGTTCTTAAAAGGAGTGCAGCTGCAAAATTTCGGTTTTTTTTCTGGTCTTTTGCAGTGAAGTAAAAGTGCAAAAAGACTGAGTTTGTTGCTATAGTGCCCTATGTCGAATCGCTTGTATGTAGGCGCCCACACAATAGAGTAGACTGAACTTCTCACAATTAGCCCATCAAAGCGAAGCCGACGGCCGCAAAGTGGAAACGAGAAATTCCCACACTCTTCTCTCTTATAAATCGTCGGCGAAGCCAATTGGAAATGGAACAAAAACGGGAAATCATCCCATCTGTTGATGAATCGACTCTCTAACTCCTAATCAATCTCCAGTCATTTGCAATTTGCAAAAGGGGACCGAAAATGCAATTATCAATAGAATACTGTAAGTGGTCCCGATTTAATTAGGACAACAGTTGCGGCGATTGAGAAAAAAAAATGAGCCTTTATGGAAAATGATAAATTTCCGGCATTCGTTATTCTCTTTCTAGCTTCATGCTTTTATCGCTCTGGGGATTCAGAGAGACTTTCAGGTGCAGTTTGGCTAATATTGGGTTGGCCCATAAGTGGTGACGTTTTTTTTTCTCACTCGAAATATCGCGCCAAAGATGAATAATTTTGCCATTGAATTTTACCCTGTTTTGCAGAGAATTCCTTGCTCTACACGATGGTCCACTTGGATTTTTTTGAAGTTTCTCTTTCCACTAATATCTGAGCGCTCAAACTAGAGTGTCAGGTCGACAAAAATCAGCATTTTCAACAACCTCTCTTTTTCACCTCTTATTAAGAAGCTGAAACCGCACAGGCCCAGCTGCTAAGTATACGTTCAAGAGCCTATGTCTCTTCAGAATGCTTTACAAGGGCTTAAGTTCTTGGAAATTCATTTCGACTCACAACATGGCATCGAACCTAATGTTCTTTAATATTGAGTCCAATGAGAGCTTACTGTATACCTTATTTATGGAGATTCATGCCAAAGATTGAGGAATCGTTAGAGGTCATAGAATGCTTCCTTATCATTATCAAGCATCCCCTTAGTTGATGTTAGACGTTCAAAAGTTAGAAGCTTCTGCAAGCAGTCGATCCTCAAGGGGGCCCCCATGCGATGCACATTCACAACGTCCGAATTCCCATCCTTTGAACGCTTGAGCCAAGTTCAGGCCGATATGAAAATTGTTTCCTTCGGTCACACTCACAGAAGTTTTGAGCTTCTCTGTAATTTGAGAGCCAAGATAGAGCGCAAAAAGTTGTTGCCAAACTCACTTTTGTGTCGACCCGACACTCCATTTCAATGAAAAAAATCAACAGAATCAAGAAACAGTAGAAAAGCAACCTACTGTCTTATAGAGCAGAAGATTTTCTATCAAACAGTGTAGATATAGGGAACAATTGTCACTCTCTATATAAAAATCTGTGTCAGAAAAAAAGCCATTTTTTATGGGCCAACCCAATACTATAACTTGTGGGAGCCAGCTTTGTGCAACGCTGTGTTTTCTCTCCTCCCAGACAGATCTGTTACCAATAAACCACCCTCAGAGGGATAATAAACTTGTTTTGTTCGGCAAAAGCCGATCCAAGATACGACTCCCACATTGTAAGCGCTAGGCACACTTTCCACTACACTTACACCACTAGCCAAATTTATTTCATATTTGGCAAAATTTAATGTCATGCAGTCAAGAAGGTAGCGGCGATGAAGCGATGTCATGACGTATCGCTGATGGACAAATATAGTTATCAAAATGGTTCTAACACTCCACTGACGTCAGCGCGTACTGACGACAGTCCCGACATATACGCGAAATTTTCTTACAAATCAATTCAGGGCACATCGTCTGGTATGACCCCTCCTACCCTTCCCCAACCAACCTACCTAACTTCTTCCTAAGAATTCCCAACTTCCTACCACTCTTCCTAAGTATTCTTTAGGAAAGAAATCCTTTTTTTCCAAAAAACTACCGCGAGCGAGGATAGGGAGCA